>RCWM02001381.1:0-36608 GCA_003667255.2 Euschistus heros | reverse complement strand
ATCACTATCGCCTTTACTTTCAAGGGTTGCCCAAACATTAGTCATCGACATGGTATTGTTGGGTTTAAATGTTTTTTTAACGAATGTTGTCCTTTACTTTGCACAATTGTTTGTCAGTGTCTCACAACCTCTAAGCTATTGCGGTGGAGATTTTTTAAGCCGCTAAAAACCCTTTCCACGGCAGTATTCGAAAAAGGCAGTGACAAAACGCACTCAAACATTTAAGTGAGCATCGAAGAAAGGGACGGTAGCGCTGGTGGCGGTACCTAACATTCAAGTGGACATCTGAGGAACTGAACTGCTTCATCTCCCTGATTGTCATCGAAGACTGACTGATCTTTACGATTCTTCCTTGACCCGAAAAAATATTACAATCGCCATGGAACTTTTTGACGATAATCGTTTTTATCAATTTAAGAAAAGATAACGATGTAATAGGTATTAATATAATCATTTATGGAAAGCAAAAATACCCGAAATTACCCTTTTTCAGAGATACCCATTAAATTCCGCCGATGCCAAACATTTCTCGATTTCGGTAAAAAAAACTACCCGCATCGGCCAGCACTTCATTCCATCTCTCTTTTATAGGTATGAACCTGTAGCGGGCAACACTGAGTGGTGAAGGTAATCGGTTATCAGCTGCATGATAACCTAAGAGGCAATGTGAAATGGATTTGCCACTGCCGCAATTACTATATGAACATTATATTTTACCATTTTAATTTTATTTAGATGTATTTAATTTATAATTATTTTATAATTATAAATATAGCCTACTCAGGTAGGCTATTAAATTTCCACTCCCAACACCCCTAAATCATCAAAAAAAATCAATACTGCAAAAAAAAAAAACCTAATCCACCATAGTCTTTCCCTTTCCGATCCCCAATTCCACGCTTCTAATACCATTCGAATAAAAACATACTCAGCTCTAGTAACTTCCCCATAACCATTATCAACAAATTCCTTAATAACTACAATAACTAATCATCTACCACCCCCGCCTTATCCAACTCCCTATTAACCCCGCCCCTATATCTATATAGATCCCTCCCCTATATACCCATCCTTTCAGATAAAATACAACAGTCTCTACGCCCAATCTACGCCTAGGCCTCAAAACCCCACAACAAACTCTTGAATATTTACTCCAAACTTAAAGATCCCATATCACTTCCTCTCCGTTCCAATGGCATTTACCGCATCCCCTGTGCCTTCCCTAATCGCAATTCCTCGTATATCGGTGAGACTAAAAACCATCTAAAAAACCCGCATCTCACAACATAAACGCTCTAAGCACATCCCGTAACCCGTTTGCAACAAAACTTTCTGAACATTCCTTATCCCTTAACCATAATTTGACTTTGAAAAAACCCACTATCCTAGACTCCTTTAGCAATTTAGAAAAACGATTAATTTGCGAATCTGTCCACAACCACCTAGAACCTTACCTGTTAATCAAAAAATAGATAAGGAATACATTTCCCACACGTATTCCCAATTTTTAAACCTTCTCATAAAACCCTAAATTCCTCCCATTGCATATGTATATATTTAAATGTTATTAATACGGTACTATCTTCCTTACTTCATTTTTTCTTCTCCCTTCCTCCCTCTCGTTTTATTGATACTTCAACGCGCCAACTCAATATCACCGCCAGCTCAATATCACCGTATTGTACTTCATAAACGAATATTTTCCCGCTCCCACCTTGGTCTGTAGTTTAGATACTCTACGCTAGATCTCTCCACCCTCCTTTCCTCCCTTTCAACTATCATCTATTTCCCCTTTCTTCAGTTTGTTGTTTACCTTTACCGTAACGTAAGTCATTATAAAAATATTTTTATTTAGTTTTATTTTATTTTTTTTTTGTTGTATGTTTTACCACTCAATATTCATCCTTTATTCATTAATATATCCTTTTCCTTTCTCCAATTTAAATGTTAGTGCACAATTTTTTGCTAAATTTCTTTTTCCTCACATTTGCCCCTTATTTCATTTCCTTTCTTTTTTCACTGTACACACTTATAATTACCCTACTATATATGTCCCAATATTTATCATATGTATCAATATATTTATCACTACTCTATAGCTGTACTTTGCATATTGATTTATTATTAACTATCTAGTTAAACTCCCTACTGTTACTAGTAATTTTATTCATGTTGTATCAACTCATTAGCTTAACCACTATATCTCATTAACTATATATCTACCATTTCTTATATTTACCTATTATTGTTATATTTACTCGTTCATTATCACTCCTGAAATATTCTTTTCAATTCTAATTCAATAGTTTACATTTATGTACTGGCTTCAGTGCCTTCAGATATTAATTCAGTTTATCTGTCCTCAATATTTCAGTAACTCTGTATCTACTCATTAAGTATTAACTCCTTTAAGTATTAACTCAGTAACTTGTCCTCATTATCTCAACAACTTAGCATCTACACTGTTTATGTTCACCAATTATTTTGTCGAGATTACTCATTAGCATTTAAGTAACTATCACCCATTTTAATTCACATTTTAGCCTCAATTCAATAGTCTTTACTGGCCTTATGGCCTTTATACTCGTATATTGCCTTTATGTTACTATTCTTACTCTTATACAGTTATTCATTTTTCTCACTCATTCCTATGTTTTGTGGTGTGTGTTTATTCATATATTTTTACAATGTAGTCATTCCTTTTTTGCTTGTTTTCTTTTTTTTCTAGCCCTGATGAAGACTTGCAATGCAAGTCGAAACGTTGGCTTTAAGAATTAAAATAAAATAAACATTTTTATTTTGATCTGCTGAGTATCTATGACTGCCTACCCTAATTATCTACATCTCCTTCCATAATTATTTTTATTTAGAAGTTTTATGTAATTTTCATTTTTATACAATGCAGTGGCAAATCCATGATGTACCTCATTCCAACTGATACCTATTATTATTCCTGTTACCTTTATCTCTCTATTTGTCTAATAATAATGGCATGTAATGATAAGGTCGAGAGACTATATCCAGCCTTCCAACAAATATGGAAGACGCTGGATAAAACAGCCTAAATCCAAAATAATTAGCAGAAAGAGAGATATTTAAAAACATGTCCTATTAAAAGGATTAAACGGGAATAGAGCGTCCTTTTAAAAACCGAAACGGTCTAATCAATGTTCAATAGAACGAAAATTATTATGTCACGAAAGCGAGGCCAAGGATATCCTTTGGTCGTCAAAAATATATCCTGACTGTTATGAAGCTAGTATTCTTTAATGAGTTTGGGTGGATAGCATAGGTTCGAGAGACTTCCCGGCAACAGGTTAGACACTGAGTAAATCCTAGCAGATCTGAAACTAGTACCGTTCACTCGCTTTATATGTGATACTATTATTCATTTTAAGAGGTTTTAAATATTTCCTTCTGATAAGACTTATAAAAGATACTGTTACTTATTCCATTGTTAAACATAACATCACTTATTTGTTATATGATTAACATTGATGTATAGCTGGACTGAGTGTGTAGATAATTGAGTGAATAATCGCTGTACAAATAAGAGCTGTTATATTAGTAAAATTTTATTTTGATGCCGCCTATTCGTCCTCTACAATGGTGGCAATCATTAAAACAGATGATAAGGGCCGCCAAGAGCCAGACCGGATCCCACGGCAGATCCAAATGATATCGGGATGTAATATAAATACAATTTATATAAATTTACTAGGGGTGGTTAATTTTCTTATACCACGTTTTCGTAAGTTAGTGATGTAATCTGCAGAGTTTACTTATTTCTGCGATACCACTAATTTCTTTTTATTTACGATATCAGCATTTATTTCTTTATTTTAAGACCATTATTACTTGTTTTTATACCTTGTGAAAAGTACATTTATACTTTTTTTTCTCTTTATAATTTCTAACAGATAATTATGTTTTTGTTTTCGTTAGGAGTCCTTCTCCTTGGCCGCGGAAGAAGAAATCTAGGTAGGTTCAATTGCCAATAGTATGTTCATACAAATTTATGTTTTAATAAAATCTGTTTTCTATTTAAACTATTAATAAGTCCCTCAAACCACTCTGTTACCAAGTGTCGTAATCTAATATACCTTTTCCAAGTTTACTTAAATCTTTTCCAGTTATATTTAATTTTTTTTTTTTCATTATTATTTAGACCTTTCCATTTATATTAAACCCGTTTTCATGTATTTTTAGTGTTTTTTTACTTAGTTTGAACCATTTTACAATTTTATTTAAACTTTTCTTAAATGGAATCAGGCCGATAAATTTTTATGGGAAATTGGAGAAAAATGATAATAATAATAAAAATGACATATTATGTTAACCAACATCTATTATTAGATAACAAACAGTACAATAATGTAAAAATAAAATTAATCATCCGTTATTCTTATGGAATATAATAAAAATGAAATACGAATATTAAAATCCTAGAATATTTCAAAATAGTGTCCTTAAGGAGGAAAACTAATTTGTCGGGAGGGTGACCGGCCGAGAATATAGTTTTCTTGTTTAACGTTTTTTTCACCCTCAGAATGTGTAACTTTTTTTTTTCAGTCAAAAATGTAACATTTTGACATGCTATAGCTCTGTTGGTGTTACTCGTATCAAAAATGTGACAGCAGTTTCCTAATAAAAAATTTAATGTAAAATATTTTTGTTATATAACATTAGTCGCTTGGACTTACCGTTTAGGAGCTATATTGGTGGAATGAATTAAGTCAATTTTTGCCTACATTTTTTAGGTGTTAGGGCTTTTTTGATACGCTTTAGATCTGTTGGTGTTGGTCTCATCGAAAATTTCCTTAACAGAAGCAGTAGCAAAAACTTCTCTTTCTCCTTCACTGCTTTCTTAATAAGCACCTTCTCATTTATTTAATAACTACAAAATTTTAATCAACTAATAATCTTTCAAGATTCAATTTGATTTTTACATTACACATTAACTAGATACATATTTTAATTTTATTACAAATTTAAATAATTATGTATTGAAACATTTTTACATTTATGTGAAAGATGTGATCAGTATTTGTTATTAAATCAGTTTCTCAAAAATATTGAAATATTTTTACTATGCCTCTGCTTTTCTTCTTCTTCTTTTGCATTTCCCCTTGTGTGCCTTTCAGCGTCGGGGTGCGTTCAGCCAGGAATGCCATTCTTCTCTGTTCCTTTCCCAGATCTGTCCAAAACTGCTCCCAGATAGGTAAAATCGGTGACCACCTCCAACTCTTCTCCATTGCAGTAAACCAATACCTCTTCCTCTTGCCTTCCAACTTGTAGGACCTTACTTTTACTGGCGTTTATGTCCATGCCTTTTCTTCGCAGCTCTTCAAACCACTCTGTGACCGCCTGCTGGAGCTTCTCCACTGAGTCAGCGACCAGCACTATGTCGTCTGCATATATTAGGAGCTGAGTTACCACTGGCATGAGATTTCTTCGACCTAAAAATGTCCTTTCAGTCCTTCTTTTACATATGGACGCTATTTCGTCCATAAACAGTACGAATAGCAAGGGGCTTAGACTGTCACCTTGCTTTACCCCTCTGGCTATATTAAAATGCCTAGATTCCTGACCGTTTAATCTTATAATTCCTTTTGGATCTTGGTAAATGGACCGGATTGCTTCCACTAGTCCCACTGCAATACCCTTCACTCTCAGCGCTTCCCATATTTCATTTCGTGGAACTGAGTCAAAGGCGGATTTGAGGTCCAGAAAGGCGAGGTACATATTTTTATCTCTGTCCCAGGACTTTTGTAAAATATTTCTGAGGGTGAAAATATGGTCCTGGGTTTGTCGCCTGGGTCTGAAACCGGCCTGCTCCTCTCCAATAAGAGGTTCCACGAGTGGTCTCAATCGGTTCTCTAAAATGGATGTATATAATTTATAGACAACTGGTGAAAGGCATATTGGTCTGTAGTTGGAGCAGTCCGCCTGGCATCCTTTCTTATGTATGGGGACTATAATGTTATATTCCCAGTATAATATTCTCTTGGTGGTCCTTGTCCAGTTCCTCACCAAACTCTTCCCAAGACTTTTGTTTAGCTTTTCTGACTGCTTCTTTGGCTCTGTTTCGCTTCGTAACATAGGCCTGCCAATTATCTGGGGTTTTGGTCCGGTAGTAGTTCTTCCACGCTATTTTTTCTCTCTAACGATGACTCTCAGTTCTTCATTCCACCAAGAAGTACGCTTGTCCTTTGTCGATATTCGTTTCAATCCGCACACCATAGATGCCGACTCCAGGATGCTATTCTTGATATTCTTCCATACATTGTCTAGGCTTGAGTCTGCATCCAGTTCTTGGAGCTTCATACGTAGTAATTCTTCATATTGGGCTCTTTTCTCGGGATCCTGTAACTTTTTTACTTCTATCCTCTCATACGCTTTTTTCTGTACCTTGCGCCCCTTAATTACCTTTATGTCCGCTACAAGTAGCATGTGATCACTCCCAATGTCTGCCCCTCTGATAACCTTCACATCTGTGAAACATCGCCTTATATCGCGACTATAAAGAAAGTAGTCAATGATGCTGTTGGCATTTCTTTCTACCGCAGAGAAGGTTATCTTATGGCATGCCTTGTGGGGAAAAAATGAATTACCAATAAGCAAGTCATTATCGACACAGAATTCAATCAAGCGTTGTCCATTTTCATTCCTGATAGTCTCTCCCCCATGAAGTCCCATCACTCCATGCGTTCTCAGGTACTCATTGCCAGTCCTTGCATTGAGATCACCCATAATTACCACACTTTTGTTCTTGTTTCTGGCTTTGTTAATAGCTCGCTCCATATCACTATAGAACTGTTCCTTATCTAAGATATTGCATCATTCGTGGGGGCATAAACCTGAATAATACTCCAGTTTCCGATCCGCATCTCTATATTGATCACAATTATGCGTGAGCTTACTGGCTCCCAATCCTCTACCTTCTTGAGGATTTCATCCTTCAATATGATGCCGACTCCTTCCGCTGCTCTGTTTCCTGGTGGGACCCCCGAATATAATAATGTATGTCCTCTATCCATCCTCATCTCGCCAGCCCCTTTCTTCTTTACCTCGCTTATTCCCAGGATATCCAATTTATATGTGATCATTTCATCAATGATCTCCACCTCCTTACCGTTCAATGTTCTAATATTCCAGCTTCCTAGTCGTATGTCCTTATCCATGCCGAGTCGTATCCTTTTGATCTGTCCAAATCCGAGGCTGTTCGCAAAATTTCTATGAATCATTAGTACTCCCCAACGATGATTAGCCCAGTAGGAGAGGCCCCGTATCCTCGGAACAACTGGCCCCCTGAATATTTATGTCCCCTCAGGAGGAAGGGTGGCCGGGCTATACCCCCCGACACTGGGTTTCCCCCAACCTGGAGGGCCGGTGGCTGATTGCAGTCAAGAAGAAGACTGGGCGCTGGGGTCGCCACTTCCCTACGCCAGCCTCTGCTTTTTTAAAATAATATTTGAAAAATAAAATTATTAAATTTCAAGATTAGTAAATTTTTATTTCTTCAACAAAACAAAACGCAAGTAAACTTTTCACTGTTAAAAAAAAAAAAAAAAAAAGTGAAACAATAAAATATTGTGTAAATCACATTAAGTGGTGATTTTATTCTTTCGGGGGTTTTCACTAACCGAAATTTTATAAGTTTAGCGTTTTCCTGAGTATTGTTGTTGTGTCCAAAAGTACTGCTTTTTGTGCATCTTCTGATTTTCCAAGTAATATTCTTTCTTCATTAAAAGAATGTTTTGTAGTTTTTGGAATTAGTCCATTGCAAGATATTACCACCGGCAAAAGGTTAACTTTATCCAGCCTGTATATAGCCTTCAGCTCCGCTGCCAGATCCTGATACCTGGAAATCTTTGTCATTATTGTCTTACAGACATTGTCATCTAAAGGTAACAGCCACTTCAAATTTCTTGCCGGTTCCCTTGTTCATATCGAGCAACAAGATGTCTGGCTTATTGTGAGCGACTGGATGGTCGGTTAATATTTGCTGATCCCAGTATAGTCTATATCCACCAGCTGCCAATACATTTTCCGGATTATATTTATAATATGGCACCGTCTTGTCTATCAATCCATATTTTTTGCCAATTTCTTGGTGGATGATTCCTGCCACATGATTATGTCGACGGAGGTATTCCGATCCTCCTATCCCAGTGTAACCCGAAGCCAAGTGCTACACTGATTCAGGACTTTGCTTACACACTCGACATACCTCAGGGATATCCTCCCCGCATATCCGTCTCCGTTAAACATTAGTTAGTAGTGCTTGGTCCTGCATCGCCATCACGAAACCTTCCGTCTCCGGGAAAATATGGCCACGTACGAGCCATTTTGTGGACATTTCTAAGTCGATTGACTCATCTTTTAATGAATAGTAAAATCGCTCATGTATAGGTTTCGTTTTCCATTCCTCAACCAGCTTTAGGCATGATGGTTCCATATTGTCTTGGCTTTCTGCAAGATTGAAAGCAGTTAAATTGTTATCCATAGAGCAAAGGATTCGGAGCTTTTCTTTTTGGTTATTCCAAAAATATTGCTTCAGATTGGCTTCCAATCGCCTACACATAAAATGAGCGCTTAGAAGTCCCCTTCCTCCTTGTTTCCTTGGTATGTTGAGCCTGCTCACTGAAGATTTAGGATGTCGTTTCCTTTTTCTCACCATTTCTGTCCTTACAAACCTATCAATTTTTTGTAGAGTAGTGTCTGACCATTTGAGGATCCCGAATGAAAACATTAACGAAGGCAGGGCCCAAGTATTTATTGCCTTTAATCCCTCTAGATAAGTGTGTTTTGAGCAGTTTTTTCACCCTTCTTTTGAACTTTTCTTCGAATTTCACACTAGCGTCCTTTTTCATTTTCAGACTTTGGGATATTCCTTAATATTTATATTCTCCGGTTTCATTTAACCCTGGTATTCTTTTGCCACTGGAAAGTTCTATTCCTTCGCTAAATGTCAATTTACCTCTTTTGACTTTTATAGACGCGCATTTTTCCAGTCCGAGTTTCATACCTATATCTTTGCTGAATGTAGCGACCATTTCCACTAAGGTATGCATATCTCTCTCAGTCTTTGCATTCAACTTTAAATCATCCATATAAAAACTATGCGATATGATGGGTCCTATTGTTGGTCTTAGAGCATAACCTTTTTTACATACATTCAACATATCACTGAGTGGATTTAAAGCAAGACAAAACCAAGTCATAATAAGTTATTATTATTATTTGTTATCTCGCTTTGTGCGGTTTCTGAACTGAGGTGGGGGACTTGTCCAGCCAACTTCAGCTTAGGTTCACTTTTCTTTTCTTTTATTTTTCTTCTCATATGTTTAAAAATTTCCGAACAATTCTTGCCGTGTCCAGGACCACCTGTTGAGCCTCTGTTATTACATCCAATGGCAACTTCAGATCATCAACACCAACTACAGTTGAAGTAGGGATCAGCCCGTTTGTCGATATTACAATTGGCGTCACCACTGCGTTTTCTAGGCGATACAATTGCTTCAATTCAACGGCCAGTTCCTGATATTTTCTTAACTTCTCTCCAACGGTGGAAGTCATATTGTTGTCGTTGGGAACGGCGATATTGACTATCCGTGCTGTCTTCTCTTTTAGGTTATAAGTAATAAGCCTAGTTTGTTGTGTCGCACATTGTGGTCCGTCAGTATAGACTTGTCCCAATACAGCTTGAGAGGCCCATTTTGAAGCAACCTATCGGGCTTATACCTACAATATGGTATTTGTTTCTCTAATAGGTTCAACTGGCTATGGACTGATGAACAATTTTGGATACATTATTATGCCTTTGGAGATATTCCGAATTGGCTAGTACTACACAGCCACCAGTGATATGCTAGATCGACTCCAATGTCGCGGAACATAGTCGACACTTGTCCGTAATGGATGTGTCTCCTGTAGGATCTCGTGGCAATTACTTGGTCTTGGATGGCTATGATAAAGCCCTCCGTTTCTGAAAAAAGTCTCCCAGCTATTAATCATATTAATAATTCTTGCTTGTCAACGCTGGCCTCGTTTAATTGGTTGTAGAACCTTCCTTGTAGAGACTTACTATTCCATTCGTCTACACGCTCTTTTTGTGACTTAATAATTACGTCCTCGACCTTGCTCAAATTTAGCGGCGTTTGACCATCGTCCAATCTTTGCATTGCCATGTGAATGTTCATAGTTTCTGACAAGAAATATTGGCGTAGAGTCGATTCCTGCTTTCGGCACGCTTCTTCGATATTTATTAAGCCACGTCCTCTTTCCTTTCTCGGCAGATACAGCTGGGCTGTGGAGGATATCGGATGGTGGGCCCTTTCTTGAGTCGTTCTTACCATACGGTCAACCTCTTGCAGACTTTTTTTTTTACTGGTTTTAAGATTTGTTGCCAAATCCTATATAACCAAGTTCAATTTAGTTTCATTATATTTGCTATGATTGGTTTCTTTGTTCTTCTTTCTTCTTTATTGTTTAGCTTTTAATTTATCTAAAACTTCAATTAATTTAACTACTTTATCCCTCTCCAGTTCTTTTAAGTATTCTATTTCTTCTTGAGGATTAAAATTAAATTTTAATTCAGACCTGATTTTTTCGAGCTTTTTGCATCTGAATATTATATGCCTGAGGTCTTCCGGGAAGTCATACGTCTCACATTTTCCATTGGCTTCTATCTTCATCAGGTTAAGGTATTTCTTTGTATAGCCATGATTTGTTCTGAGTCTTGTTATTCTTACAATGTGATTTCTATCAATATTGGTACGGATGGCTTGAAACCATGGGGTTAGGCTCACTTTGAGCTGAACTTGATAATAATCTCGGCCCTTAGATTGTGACTCCCAGTCATACCTGTCCTGCCATTCTTTTACCGCCTTCTTCTTTATAGCTCTGAGTAGGTCTGGAGTTGGAACTTTAGCATTATCCGTTTTTACTTGTTTATTTCGAGCTACTATGTCCAGCTTTTCTGCCTCCGGAGAGGCCTACATGGCTAGGTACCCACTGAAAAGAAAACCTGTTTTTCGATTGGGTTGTGGTTTGTATAATTTTGAAATCTATGTTGGATTTAATCTTGTTTGTGTGTATCTTCTCTGGTTTGGTGCAGGATGAAGCTGAGTCAGTTAAGATGACTATGTCTTGGTCAGTGTATGTTTGTTCGCAATAGTTTATGGCTCTGTAAATAGCATACATTTCGGCAGATGCGATGCTGAATTTGGTAGGGATTGAATTAGAAATTTAAAAAAATTTCTGTGTTTCTATTATTGCTATTGATGTCTGTAGTTTTGTTTTTGAAGCATCTGTGAAAATCTGAATATAACCGGTGTAGTTGTTTGATATGGTTAGTAATGTTAGTTGTCTTATGTCGTCTGAAAAGTAAGTTTTTTTAGGTTTTTGTACATCTAACGTTGGTCTGCTGGAGAGTAGAATAGATGCTTTAGGCTCAGGTGTGGCTAGATCTAGGGGGCCGTGTGTAATGTGCACTCCTCGAAGCAGCGTGTGCATCTCAAGGACAAGGTTATAAATTTTTGGAGCGTAAATTTTCTTTGCAGAAATAGCTTCGCACATAGGATTTCTTTCATCGGCACTTGCTTTTATAATGCTTTCCCTTGAAAGCCATATTCTTCTCATTGGTAATGGCATTTCACCTGCTTCAACCATCAACGCATTAACTGGTGTGGTTTTAAATGCACCTATGCATGTTCTTATAGCGGTGTTTTAAATAGTATTTAAGGTATTGATGAAGGGTGACCTAGTTTCGTTATATATTATGGAGCAGTAGTCAAATAGGAAGTGCACTAAAGTCTTATACAACAATAACATGTTAATAGGGTGGGATCCCCACGAGACTCCTGCTAATGATTTTAGAATATTCACATTCTGAAGAGCCCTGTCCTTTATGTTCACGATGTGTGCTTTGAAATTTAATTTGCTGTCCAACAGTACACCTAGAAACTTGACTTTACCTTGTGCTTTGAGAGTGTATAAGTTATTGGAAATATCAAAACTGTTTAATGCAAATTTTCTTTTTCTTATGAAAGGTACTAAGATGCATTTGTTGGGATTAATTTCTAAATCTATTTTGTTAAACTCATCTTTTAAATACTCAAGAGCTCTACTCATGACTCGCTTCCCTTCCTCTGGATTGTTTACAACCGTAAAAACTAGGAAATCGTCGGCAAATTGAATCAAATGACAATCTGGGGGTGGATTTTTAAGAATTTGAGCCGTGTAGATATTGAATAAGATTGGGCTTAAGACATCTCCCTGTGGTAAACCATTGGAGGAATTAAAACTAACGGGCCCCTCGTCCGTTTGTATCGTATATGTACGGATGGATAGATATTCTGATATCCAGTTTATCATAATTTCAGGAATACCTAGGGTCTTTAATCGTTTGGTTAGAATTTGAGTCTTTACATTATCGTATGCTTTTTCTATATCCATAGTTAAGGTTAACAAAATTTTCTTTTCCTGAAATGTTTTATAGATTATATTTGTGAGATACCAAATTCCATCAGCTGTAGATCGACTTTTTCTAAAACCAAATAGTATGGGCTAAGAGTTTCTTTTTTTCTAAAAACCATTCTAGTCTGGATTTTATAATTATATTAAAAGTTTTTGCTAAACAAGATATTAAGGCAATAGGTCTGTAGGAAGGGATAAGGGATGGGTCTTTGGCTGGTTTCGGAATGGGTACGATTTGAATTATACGCCATACAGGAGGAACTTTGGAACCATTTTTTGCCAAACTTTGTTAAATGCTTTCAGTAATTTATTTAGTATAGGGTTGGGGAGGAGCCTTATCATAGTATAATTAATTTCATCAACTCCTGGTGAAGTGCCTTTCTTACCCTTAAGCGCTGCTTCAAGCTCTGTTTCCTGGATAGGTTTTGCCAATGGATCGATTGTAGGCCATGGTGTTGATTGCTTGATTATTGGTAGATACCTTGATTCGAATATATTACACAGCTGTTGCAGAACAGATGCTGCTGCTGCTTGACTGCTGGTAACCACATTTTGTTTACTTATTTTTTTGCCTCTCATAGCTGCTATTATATGCCACATGTTACCGGCTTGTTTGGGAGTAATAGTTTCTGTAAAAGTTTTCCATGAGTCCCTCTTGGCTTTCTTGATTAAAGATTTCGCCTTGTTTATCTTCGATCTCATGTTTCTATAATTTGCAATTGTCATATTGGCTTTGTAAATTTTAATGGCATTTAATTTCTCCTTATAGGCTTTGTTGAGTGTATCATTCCACCAACACTTTGGAAAGAAATGGGGCTGTGGATTAGGGTTTGAGCGAGGAATGGAGGTTTCTCCAGCTAGATTAATTAACATTGTAATGATTTGTATATCTGGTATTCGGAATTCGGAATGGTCATTTAGTTTATTTGGGGATTCAATATATTCTTTTTCATTCATTCTTTTAAAGTTTCTTTTATTATAAAATTTGTTCTTGACAGATAAGTTGTTAAACTGGAGAATAATTTAAAAGTGGTCGCTACCTAATGTTTCAGAGGAAAGTGTCCAAGATAATTTGTTGAACAAATCAGGTGAGACAAAAGTGAGATCTAAAATGGATGGTCTGACTCGTGGGGAGCTTATCCTAGTTACTACATTAGGTTCATTTAAAAGCATAAATGATGATTGGGATGATTCTTGAACAATAAGGAATCCGTTTCTCCTGTGCCGAAAAAAGACGAGTGTGCGATAAAATCTCCTCCTATGATGATGGAATGCCCAGGGAATCTGCTATCAAGAGAGACAGTCGGTTTGCTTTTCGGAGGGATATATACAGAAACCAATACTAATTTTGGACTTGTATTTAATACTTTTATACCCAAAGCTTCAATCGGGCCGATATTAGAGATTTCAATTTTTTCGAATTTAAGTTTATTGTGTAAGAAAATTCCTTCACCGCCATACTTATCCCGCCTATTTTTCCTAATAATAGAGAAATTTTTGGCTTTATATATTCTCTGCTTGTTGAACCAGGTTTCCTGAAGTAAGGCTGCATGATATTTATTTATATTTAATATGTTTACTAATTCTTGAAACTTGTTATTTATACTCCGGCAGTTATGTTGAAGAATTCGAAAATCTAATTTATTTGAGAATATTGTGTAAGTATTCATGAGTAAAGGTTAGGTGATTGTCAAAAAAAAAAAACTATTAAACTGAAACCCCACTGGTTTCTGCCAAAATAAGTAGTCCATATACAAAATAAAATAAACAATAATTATTGAGTGATTCCATGTAGATGAGCAATTTGGCACTCCTTCTATTCTGTACACATATCTTCATTCTCTGCTTCGTTACATACTGCAATAGTATTGATTATTCCTTTATTATCTTGAACGAAATTATAAAATGTTTGTCCTATGATATTAACAGTATCTTCTTCCTTTTCTATGTTTTTAATTTTTCTATTAAGGCGTTTGGCATGTTTACGTATTTTGAGTCGGTTGTAGATTTATGCGGGTACCCGTAAATATTGAGTGTTTTTGACTTACAAGGACCAGCATAATTGTCTAAAAAATCAGTTGGTTCGATTTGTTTTTTTTCCGCCTTTCGTTTTTTTTTTTCTGACTTTGCAAAGAGGTTGAGTATTTTCCTTCGAGGATTTTTTAAAAAGGGATGCACTGTAAGGGTGTGAATTGTCTTCAATTTGTGGGAAATCCAGCAGCGTATAGTCATACTATGCTCGTTAGTCTTGCTGTTAGGTTATAATTGTATACTTGTAATTGAGTTCAATGTATGTCATTCAAAATAAAACTTTTTAAAAACTTCAACCCGCGATACCTATATTTAGCTATATATATACTAGCACCCCCGTCGCGGCTTCGCCCGCCCACATAAGTAAAGATAATTCCAACTAAAAATTAAAGTTTTATTTGTTTATCGATAAGATTCTTGTATTTTAGCATGTGGTTGAGCATTATTTCTTCAATGCTTTTTTCACGCATAGCTGTAATTATTAATCTAGTTATAATTGCACAGATTAGGTGGTTGAAGATTACGTAAAAGCACCATTAGACATAAAATTTTAATGTATGAATTCATTATCAAGATGAATAAAGACTATTAAGAAACTCTTGCGGAAAATTAACTACATTATCAGTGCTTACAACAAAAGGCTCGTGGATCATATTTTTACACACAATATAGAAAACCAAAGGATCGACATATTAATTTAGTAATAATTTATATTCGGCAGAAATAACTTTATTGATTTCATCTGTTCGGATGTTGATTTCCAACTACGAGTATATGACAGTGTGGCAAACCTCGTTCCTGCCTCTCAACAATGTACATTTAAATTTTAGTTATTGTAAATTTTACCATTGCAAAACCTTCCTAGAATTATAAAAATTATTTGTTTAGATGTCGGTTCAGTTTGCCATTGTAAACTCTGTTGTGGAATGACGCTATACACAATCGGTCGATTTTCAAGCTTCACTGGGATCCACATATTGCACACCATATTTAAATCTTTTTTAATAATTTTCTTGATAATTTAATAAGTAAATTTTATCATCGATTTCAAGCTCTTTTGTAACCTCTCGTGTAGATTGGCACTCGCCACCTATCAGTCAATTTTCAAACTTCACTGTTGTCGACATATTATCTTTATTTAATAAAAAATTAATTAAAAATCAGTAGATTTTAATACTTCTGAACCTTCTTGGAACAATGAAGATGATGTAGTTAATATTTATTACAAATTGGTTCAGTAGTATTCACGCTTAGTGATCACTAACGAAAAATGGCTTGTCCTTTTATATAATAGTATAAATTATTATTATAGTAAACTTTATAATTGAAAACCTTTCAAGAACTATGAAGATGATGTAGTTAAAATTTGGTTCAGATAGGTTCATTAGTTTTACTAAAACGCTATTGTCGCTTGCCACATATCACTCGATTTTCAAATTTCACTGGAATCCACACGTCACACCACATATTTATAGCTTTTTGGATAAAAATTTAATCGAATCAAGTAATTTTATTATCAATTTCTAGCTATATTTAACACCGGATCATTGTAACCTCTCTTGAATAGCGGGGGTGGTTAAGAATAGCGGCCTATGTTATAAAACTTTACTGCACACCACATATTTATCGCTTTTTAAACAGTAATTTAATAGAAAATATGTAAATTTTATTATTGCTAAACCTTCCTTGAACTATGAATATGATGTAGTTAAAATTTGGTACAGATTGGTTCTCTAGTTTTCGCGGTTAGTGATCACGAACGGAAATGGCTTGTCTTTTTATATATAACTTCATCATCCCCCGTCGATCCTTCGCCCTCTCTCATAAGTGAAGATCTTAGATAATTTTAACTAATAATTGATTTTTTTTATGTTTATCGATAAAAATCTTGTATTAAAGTGAACAATTGAAAATTATATTTTTGATGATATTTTCACGCATAGCAGCCATTATTAACTTGGTTAAATTTAGATTAATTAGGTGTTTGAAGATAACATAAAGCATAATTAGACATCCAATTTTCAATTTTAATATATGAGTTGGTAATCCAGATGGACAGAGACTATTGAAAAACTGTTGCATATAATGGACTGCATTATCAGTGCTTACAACTAAAGGTCCAAAATTCATATTTTTACACAAAGTATTAAAAAGCTGAGGATCGGCATTTTGATTTGTAATAATTTTCATTCGACAGAAATAATGTTATTGATTTGATCTGGTTGGATTTTAATTTCTAACCATAAAAGTATGTGATAGTGTGGCAAAAGTTGTTTCTAACACTCAACATTGTACATTTAAATTTTTATTGTTGCTAAACCTAGAACTATGAAAATGATGTAGCAAAAATTTGGTATATTTCACTCCAAATAGATGTTTTTATAACAATTTAATTGAAAATAAGTAAATTTTATTATCAATGTCAAGCTCTATGTAACACTGTACCTTTTAACCTTTCATTAAATGGCAATTGCCGCAATTTTTGAACTTCACTGTTATCCACTTATTATTCATTTTTCAATAAAAAATTAGTAGAAAATCGTTAAATTTTACTATTGCTAAACCATCCTTGAACTATAAAGATGATGTAGTCAAAATTTGGTAGAGATTGGTTCAGTGGTTTTTGGCGGTTAGTGATCACAAACGAAAAATTGCTTGTCTTTTTATATAATAGTATAACCTTATACCGCCATATAGTCCAGTCAATGAACGCTCAAAAAAGGGTCTAGACTACAAATCTAGGACGAGAATTTTTTACTTCAGGAATGTGCTTGGGGTAGTTAGGAGGCAAACAAAAAGTCTCCGACCCTAGACACAGAGCCTAAGTGGTGGGGGGCCGAAATTTCGGACTTTTTTTGGTTTTTTGCCTATAACTTGAAAACTATGCGTCCCACGAAAAAAATGATTCCCTCCTAGAAGAAAGCTGATTCAATTTACTAAAAGAATCAATTTTTAGACCCTTTTTATTTTCATCTTTTTCTGAGTTACAGAATTTTGAAAAATGCCAATTTTTTGAACTTGTCTTTTTGTCACTCTTCTGACCAAGTTGGCTTCTAATAAACACCTCAAACCTTGTTTAAAGAGTATATTACCATATCCTATTTACTTTTACAGAATTATATTTCCTGCTGTACCAGTTGTCGTCAAGATCTTGTCCTGTGACTTGGTAATGTGAAATAACGCACCGTGGATCAGTGAATTGCGGTTTGAACGAACTGTGAAGCCAAAAATGGCTTCAAAATGTGTTTTGTGCAATGGGAGCATCAAATCATTATACACCTTATTCAAGACCACTGAAAAGTAGTTCAAGTTCAAAAATGTGGACTTTGTGGTCGATGGGGGATTTCTGATGCACAAGGTGGTGTGGTCGAAAGAACCCAAGGTTTCAGATATTTGCAATACATATGTGCGATTTTTGAAAAAAACATTACGCCGGAAAAAGCTGCACTGGCTATTCGCATTCATCAAACAGCACTAAAGCTGTTGAACAGAAACAACGTTATCGTCTCAAAAAGTGTGTGGACATTCACTTCACAATGGACACCCATATAACCATAACACAGGATGTGTTCCTGTTCAACCCAAAGAATAAGGGTCTCCTTATTGAAATGCTAATGAAGGAATTGGATAACAATAACATCACGAGTTTGCAGGATGATGATGATGCTTATCTAAGCATCATTTTAACCGCAATAAGCAAGTCTTTATCCTCCCTAGTGGCAGTGATCGGAGAAGACATAGACTTGGCAGTCCTACTTATTGCAAGAACACCACTCGATCAAGATATATTTCTGGTAAAGCCTGGAAAAGGTAAAACCCGAACTGTGGCTTACTCCTCCAAAGAGCTGCATCAGCTCGGTTTTAAAGACATTTTGTTCCTGCACGCCTTCACAGGCTGTGACACTACCTCATCAGCCTTAAGAAAAAGCTTATAAGAAGAACAAGGCGTTGCAGGAAGTGGCTGCAGTATTCACCAACTCATTTTCAACACCAGCACAATTTGAAAGATCTGGTAACACTGCCATCCTCAAGTGGTACGGAGCAGGATGTAAAGAAAAATCTTTAAATGAATTCCGTTACAAGTCATTCCTAAAGTTGGTTGCCACTATCAAAGCCGACTTCTCTACCCTCCCACCAACTGAAGGTGTAGTGAAATACCATTCATATCGAGCGTTTTACCAAGTTCAACAATGGTTGGGGAACTCTCTGCCCACTGGTGTGTGGGGGGAAGGGATTCCAGGATAGGAATTGAGGGATCAGGAGCTAACTCCTACATTCACAGATCAAAATCCAGCCCCCGACGATCTCCCGCAAACTATTTTCTGCCGTTTTCAGAAAACTTGCCACAGCAGCAAAAAAAAAACTGCCCTTAACTGCTTAGCAGCATGCCTCAACTGTGAAGGCTGTTGCCTCAACTGCTCAGCAGCATGCCTCAACTGTGAAGGCTGTTGCCTCAACTGCTCAGCAGCATGCCTCAACTGTGAAGGCTGTTGCCTCAACGGCACCCAAATGAACGAGGATGACGAGGATGAAGACATAGATCCCGAATTTAATTATTCCTCCACTTCTTCTACAAATTAGTTGAGGTTGGGGTTGTATAGGATGATACCTACATTAACACTAGGTAAATTATTAGAAAATGAAAACTAGATAAATAATAGAGACTCGATTCACAGTAAAATTCACGAATGCCTTTTATTAATTCAAATCATCAGTCACCAACCGCTAACATATGTTTTTGTCATCTGTTTTAATTGGAGTCGTTACAGGTTGTACAGTACTGTATATTTTTTTGTAAGAAATAAACCATTTTCTGAGCCATGTGCTTCTCATTATAGTCCCCTTTTACCCCTTTGTTTAAGTTATCATATGTAATACTGTCAAGTGGAACCAACCATTTTAGTAACATATATATATAATATATAAATATAATAATATATAATATATAAATATATATAACGGTTCGTTCCTATTGACAATATTTTCAAAAAATATTGTTTTGATAAAGGCAGGCAGGCCTAACTATTAAAGGTTCAAAATCGTTTCCTTTCTTGTAATAATAAATCTATAAATACAAGAAGTCTATAAACGTAATTATATATATATATATATATATATATATATATATATATATATATATATATATATATATATATATATATATATACTGTTAGTTTAGAGCTAACAGATAATTGTGACTTGCAGATAATATACAAATAATATTGCGACTATAAATTAACATATAAGCTATCCTATCTTTCAAGTTTGATCAAACTGCACACGGTGCAAATTTGATTAAAATCGGTTTAGTAGTTTAGGTGTAAACATGGCCCAAACAAAGCGACACGTATCTTAAATTCTGGTCTGTAGAAAGATATCCATTTTATTTCCAACTAAGAAAGAACTAACCAATGTTTTACTTGTAACTTTCATGTGCAGACTACCATTTCCTGGTTCCCACTTGTTGGAACCACTTTACAATTACAGAGTATTACAAAAAATATTTTTTAAATTTATTTAAGCCCATCTCATAGGAGCCCAAGATCATTCTCATAAGTCCATCTTATGACCAGTTCCTTTGGATGCCTTCTTTTGTTCCCAATACCTCCTGAGACCAGCCAATAGTTTTTCCTTTTTCTTCTCCATCATAGGTTTTCGACTGGTTTTAATTTTGGATAGTGGGGACAAAGTTACACCATACCTCCAACACATCAAGGTCAGAAATTCCAGCAGAAACTAGGTCTTTTTGCTTTTCATTAATCCACAGACTTCGAGTCTTAAATTTTTATATTATTTTACTAATTATTTAATATTAATTTTTCCAGGAAATGAAATCTAAACTGGTTCTTAAAGAAAGAACATGTTGCATACCATGTTAATAATTAATTGATACTTTATTTCAGACCTGTGAAAATAGTAGATTCAGGTGAAGAGGAATATCTAAAGACGCAATCTATATTTATCAATTGACTATTATTTAAGAAATAATTATTTTTAAATCTATTATATATTAAAAGCAATACAATTTTTTTTTTTTTTAAATTGGTGCATTTTGAGGGGTGATGTGAAAAGGAGGCGAAGATTATACTTTATTCACCTGATTTATTCCTTTACATTGTCAGACACCGATTTTCATAATATTTGCTGTCAACTACAGTTTTCACATTTTGATTCCAGTAGAGAATTTGAGAGTTAGGCTGAAAACAGAACTGTATTCATTTAGCATAAGAAGTGAACATCACTTTACTAGCTAACTCTATGTAGTATTTTTCATAATTCTTCCTTAATCATTTCCTCTTCCTTTATAAGGAATCAAGGAGTTACGGAACATATACTACATGCTAACCATCCCTATATAAATATCCCTCTCAATTCTGGATATTATGGCTTATGATTTGCTTTCATGGGTGACAAATCCAGTAATAGATGATCATTAAAATTATTTCATCAATAGTCTTCTATTGCCTTCATTTTTTCTGAGATACCAAGCAAGAATTTTACTGTATTATACTTGCTGTATAAAATACCAAAGATATCTTGATTGAGCGCTCCATATTTTCATATTTTATCAGTAACTACTGGAAAACGTAGAATTAAACAATGTTATGTGGCTATGAATTTTTAATATAAATATTTTTGTTCAAGAAATATATGTATTTAAAATTTTATTTGGTATAATCTCTATTTCAGACCAAAAAAGAATGAAACGTGCTCAGAATCATTGTCAGAGGAAAGGTATTGTTTATATATTGTACATCATTATAAAGGTATTGGAACAGAATAGTATAGAATAGAATAATTTTATTGTTGTAAGCTTTTGCTTTTACAATAGAGAATGGCATAATATAATAATCATAAGATATTTTTATAAAGTATTCCACAATGGTACAATAATAAATTAATCAGGATAAAGATTTATTTTTTATTTTTTTTATTTATAATATAGGGATAAAAAAAATGTATTCTATAAATAAAAAATAATAAAAATTGTAAAAATAAAAAGTACAACCATTTGTTTAAATTGTTTGAAATTCAATGGTGTGTGATATGACAGTAAATTAATTCTGACATTATCTAATCTTGTTTTTATAAAATTACTTATCTCTTACTGGCCAAGCTTCAGTGTAATTTAGTTCATTCAACTTTCTGTTGTTAATAAAAATGTGATATTAATTTTTTTTTTTTTTAATTTCATTTAAGGTTTATTTCATTAAACAATTTAATCTTTTTTTTAACATCTATAAACCTCTGGATTTAGTTTATGTGAAGTATTTCATATGAATTTCGAAGATTAGAAATCAGTAACTCTCATTCTTAGTAGATGACAAATTTCAAATGTTATAGGACATTCATTAATTCATCAATTAAATAATCAATACGCCATATATGGAAAAATAGAAAAAAAGTTTGGGGGAAATTTGATGTTTTGAATATAAATCAATGGTTGAATTTACTGCATTGTTTTCATACACAATACTCTCAACATGACAAAACTGAAAACTGAAAAACTCCTTAAACCTGGCCCACTCTCTATATATGCAGTTGTAATGTGAGAATTTATAAGATATCATATCATCAGTTTGTCTCTAAATGAATAATGAAAATTACAATAAATGGTTAATACTACATGTCAAAATATTTTATATAACACAAATTACATTCAGTACCTAGTAACAGATGTATGAATGAAGGAATAATTCTATTGTTTAAGCTTTTGCTTTTACAATAGACAATGGTATAACACAATAATCATATTATATTTTTATATAGTATTTTACAATGGTACAATATTACATTAATCAGGATTATTTCATTTGCAATATGAAAAAAATAAATAATAATAAATAAATAAATATTTTTTTTTTCAATAAGGCCATGCCAACCCTCCCTATACAGGGCGATTATCTCTTAGTGTAAAAAAAAAATTGGGTGAAACTAGATCAAAAATGTAGCAAAATGCCGCAGACCTCACCTTCCAATTCCAATCAGTTGCAGATACACAATAAATCAAAGACTTTTTTGAGGAAACCGCGTTTTTTTCCATAAAAGCTGTAGTATCTCCATTTTGTTTAAATATTTTTCAAATGTTCACCACATTTTCGGATTTAGCCTTAAATTTTCTATAATAGCGGAGTATCTGTAATCTTGAATTTTACAAACTTGGAATCTACAGAAAAGCTTGATCTTCACCAAATTTAGGGAAGTCACAATGTCTTATATTCCCTCCATCCAAGACTCGGACGGCTTCGGCCGGGCCGGGAGAGACCCGCGCGCACACCAAACGCGGTCTCTCCCGACACCGGCCTCCACCGCCGCACAGTGGAGTATTGGCCATGAAATCCTGGCCAAAATTATTTACCTATTTTTTTGTGATTGTGGAATACTTAAAACATTTTATCAACAATCTAGAAATATATCAGACTAATAAAATATAAAAAATTTCAAGTTTTAACAAAAAATAGGGGAATCTCTAGAAAAATCAGGGAATTTGAAAAACGTCGGGAAAATGTTCCGACATTTGAACGTTATATGGCAATTTAACATCTATCATTTGCGTAATAAATTTTAATTGTGAAAACCTGAATCTAAATAATGTAATGGGAAATGGATATACTATTTTAATTGCATACAACATTTTTCAATATCTCACCCACATGTAAAAATGAAACCGGATAACAAAAAATACAATCTTTGTGGAAAAAAAAATACAATATTATATGGTTTATGGTAGTTGAACATATTTTTTCAATAATGGACAGAAGTAAATGCACTATATACAAGGAATCTACCTCTTAATCTTTTTAAGAGTGTACATAGATGTAATTAAATGTAACTATTTAATTACGCACACACTTAACACAGACCCACACTCAAAATCAATTTAAAGTCCTATAAATAACTATTTACTACATTTTTTGCAATACTTACAATAGTCTTTGCATTCTTTACAGTTTACAAAACAAGACTATCATCGTCATCCTCGTCCTCGTCATCTGCAAGACTCATGCTTATCAAATTGTCTTCAAAGTTAACTTCCTCATGGTTTTCTGATAGCTGAGGAGTTGGCTTCATTGGTAGCAGAAGTTTTAATGTATCTGAAGAAAATGGTTTTGACTCCTTTCTTGGCTTCTTCCTCTTGCAGCTCAGTAGAGGGTCAGACGTCAACAGGAGCCTGTTCAGAACGTCCCTGTTAGAGCGCACCCGGGAAAACTTTCTTGAGTAGTTTTGTCTGTGCAGCCGAAAATGTTTATTTCGGGCTTCAGCAGCCTCCTCAGATAACTGCCCGATGGGAACTATTGCATGTTTTATGACCAATGCACCATGCCTCAGAATCTTATGTAAGGTAGGGTTCATGGGATACCAACCATAAAGTTCTACATACAGCTTCTTCTCCGTACTTTTCAAACTTCTCAGTGTCAATGGAGTGACCACTGGATAAGGTTTCTAGTATTACCTTGATTCTTCTAATTAGGTTAATGTCAATCCCAGTTATGTCTGAGGCAGTATCAGGATCTGAAAAAATCGTCTCGATGTATTGCCATCGTTAGTATTGCCATAACCTTGTTTAGGGATGTCTACTAATAGCCCAGTCAATAAAGGTTTTGTGTCGCAACTAATTAGGGGAAAGCTGAATTTTTGCAGGGTGTTAGTATATAAAGTAGACATTATAAAAACACAAAGTCCCGGCCTCAACACCGCTTGCTTTCCCCCCCACCCCTTCAGCAACATTACAAAAACAGAACTCTGGTTATATGCCGATAGCTCGATAACTAATGATGTCATCGTGGTGTTTTTTTTTTTGTATTTTACTCCTAACAATATTACAAACAAATTATGTTATATACAATTTTTACGTAGATAGCTTAGTTTCGCCGTAATACTTAATCATATACAGAAAACTGTCACTACAAAAAACAAAAAGTAACTTCAACAAATTATAGATTTTTATCATTACATCTTGGGAAAAAATGTAATAAGCAAAAGTTATAGATAATATGATTGGCTTTAAGATGATGTGTCTTATAACGCATAACATTAAAACGATAGCTTCATAGAGAGCGTTGAAAGAATAGTGGGCACCGCGCTGCCGGTCCTAGTATGGCCGTGCTGAGGTGCACTACTGCACATACTGCTGTTCATGATCATAAATAGTCATTCAGTTGAAATGGAGAACCAATGTAATAACGTTTATTTGTAGGTTATTACTTTCAAAATGATTTTTTTTGCTATAAAGGTTAATAATTCACTTGTATCACTGATACAGTACAGAAATTAGTATCAAAGATTTAACCCCAAAAATAAACAGATCTGGCTGCTGAAAATTGTTCGACACCCTTAGCTCTAATTGTGATAAAAAGTCTTCCTCAAAATATCTTCGGGTTTAGGGAAGAGAGGGGGTGAAATTCGTATGGTGTTAGCTGTCTGATCTCGGAGCACGGAAAACGTTAATTTTGGCCCATAGATACATAAAAAATCAAATCAAATTTGCAAAGAATTTTATTTTATTTCTTTCTTAACCAAATAATAATTTTAGAGCTAGGAGGGAGGGAAAAATAGAAGATTTTTTACTTGAAATAAGTCCCAGTTCTCCGGAATAACACGTTTGTCGGTACTCATTTGGCTATAACTCCGAAGCTATTAGTTCGATTCAAATTCCTCTTTTTTAATCTGAAAGCTGGTTAAATTTACTATAAGAACTCATATATTAAATTTTGACCAAGCCCCGTAAAACACTCACAGCAGAATGTTGAGAAAAACGTACTATTGTGAAAACCTCGTTTTTTTCGGTACATTTATTAATATAACTTCGGAACTATTTCTGCGATTCAAAATTTGATTTTTCCATCTGAAAGCTGGTTAAATTTACTATTAGACCTAATATATCAAATTTCGATAAAATTCCGAAAAACAACTTCGGCAGAACACTGAAAACTTTGACTGTTGTGAAATTCTCGTTTTTTTTCCACATTTATCGCTGTAACTCAGAAAATAATTCTTCGATTTGAAATGTATTTGTTCCATCTAAAAGCTGGTTAAATTTACTATTAGACCTAATGTATTTAATTCTAATCCAATTCCGTAAAGTACCCACGCCAAAACGCTAAATGTGTATGTTTTGGCAAAATGTGACGATTTTGGCATTTTCAAAGGGCTGCCATAAGTATTTTACGAAATTCAATCAAAATTTAATATATAGGATGTGATAGCAAATTTAATCAGCTTTGAGATGAAAAAAATATATTTTGAATCGGACAAATATGTTTGGTGTTAAAGCGATAACTGTCCCAAAAAAAACGTGAATTCCAAAACAGAACGGGGTACTTAGCGTGCTGGCATGGGTTTTTACGGAACTTTATCAAAAATTCATATAAATTGTCTTATAGTAAATGTCACCAGCTTTTAGATGAAAAAAGGAAATTTTGAATAGGACAAATAGTTTTTGAATTATAGCGGTAAATACACATAAAAAAAAAAAAAAATTATAACAGTAAGGATTTCTCAGCGTTCTGACATGGGATTTTTACGGGTCTTTATCAGCATTTTATATATAAGGTCTTATAGTAAATTTAATTGGTTTCTAGATGAAAAAAATTTATTTCGAATCACACAAATAGTTTTTGAGTTATAGCGATAAATGTTTAAAAAAAAAAACGTGAATTCCAAAACAGTACGGGGTACTTAGCGTGCTGGCATGGGTTTTTACGGAACTTTATCAAAAATTCATATAAATTGTCTTATAGTAAATGTCACCAGCTTTTAGATGAAAAAAGGAAATTTTGAATAGGACAAATAGTTTTTGAATTATAGCGGTAAATACACATAAAAAAAAAAAAAAATTATAACAGTAAGGATTTCTCAGCGTTCTGACATGGGATTTTTACGGGTCTTTATCAGCATTTTATATATAAGGTCTTATAGTAAATTTAATTGGTTTCTAGATGAAAAAAATTTATTTCGAATCACACAAATAGTTTTTGAGTTATAGCGATAAATGTTTCGGAAAAAAACGTGAATTCCAAAACAGAACGGGGTACTTAGCGTGCTGGCATGGGTTTTTACGGAACTTTATCAAAAATTCATATAAATTGTCTTATAGTAAATGTCACCAGCTTTTAGATGAAAAAAGGAAATTTTGAATAGGACAAATAGTTTTTGAATTATAGCGGTAAATACACATAAAAAAAAAAAAAATTATAACAGTAAGGATTTCTCAGCGTTCTGACATGGGATTTTTACGGGTCTTTATCAGCATTTTATATATAAGGTCTTATAGTAAATTTAATTGGTTTCTAGATGAAAAAAATTTATTTCGAATCACACAAATAGTTTTTGAGTTATAGCGATAAATGTTTCGAAAAAAAACGTGAATTCCAAAACAGAACGGGGTACTTAGCGTGCTGGCATGGGTTTTTACGGAACTTTATCAAAAATTCATATAAATTGTCTTATAGTAAATGTCACCAGCTTTTAGATGAAAAAAGGAAATTTTGAATAGGACAAATAGTTTTTGAATTATAGCGGTAAATACACATAAAAAAAAAAAAAAAATTATAACAGTAAGGATTTCTCAGCGTTCTGACTTGGGATTTTTACGGGTCTTTATCAGCATTTTATATATAAGGTCTTATAGTAAATTTAATTGGTTTCTAGATGAAAAAAATTTATTTCGAATCACACAAATAGTTTTTGAGTTATAGCGATAAATGTTTCGAAAAAAAAACGTGAATTCCAAAACAGAACGGGGTACTTAGCGTGCTGGCATGGGTTTTTACGGAACTTTATCAAAAATTCATATAAATTGTCTTATAGTAAATGTCACCAGCTTTTAGATGAAAAAAGGAAATTTTGAATAGGACAAACAGTTTTGGAGTTATAGCGATAAATATGCCGGAAAAAACGAGGATTTCATAACAGTACGTTTTTCTCAACATTTTGCTGTGGGTGTTTTACGGGGCTTGATGAAAATTTAATACATAAGTTCTTATAGTAAATTTAACCAGCTTTCAGATTAAAAAAGAAAAATTTGAATCGAACTGATAGTTTCGGAGTTATAGCTAAATGATACCGACAAATGCGTTTTCGCGGAGAAGTGTGACTTACGGAACTTGGCAAATTATTGAATGCGTGTGGTAGCCAAACCGCTGAACCGATTTTAATGTTATAAAATTGGGTAAGTTTTAAAAATACTGTGTTTTTTTGCCCTCCAAAAATTTCTCCCTGTCTAATTTAGTCACATTTTTGATATTTCATTCTCACGACCCGTTCGGACCGTACAAACACATAAAACCTACGGCGGCGACGTGTCCACTACTCTTTCAATCCTCTCTTTTATGACATCTTTTCAACGATATGCGTTATGAGACACATAATTTAAAAGCCAATCATATTATCTATAACTTTTGATTGACACATTTTTTCCCAAGATGTAATGATAAAAATCTATAATTTGTTGAAGTTACTTTTTGTTTTTTGTATTGACAGTTTTCTGTATATGATTAAGTATTACGGTGAAACTCAGCTATCTACATAAAAATTGTATATAACATAATTTGTTTGTAATATTGTTAGAATTAAAATAAAAATAAGAACACCCCGATAACATCAATAGCTTTTGAGCTGTCGGCATATAACCAGAGTTCCGTTCTTGTAATGTTGCTGAAGGGGTGGGGGAGGGGGAAAGCAAGAGGGATGGGGGTCGGGACTTTGTGTTTTTTTAATGTCTACTTTATATACTAACACCCTGCAAAAAATCAGCTTTCCCCTAATTAGTTGCGAGACGAAACGTTTATTGACTAAGCTAAAGTGCACCTCAGCACGGCCCAGCTAGGACCGGCGGCGACGTGTCCACTACTCTTTCAACCCTCTCTACCATGACATCTTTTCAACTATATGCGTTATGAGACAGATAATTTAAAAGCCAATCATATTATCTATAACTTTTGATTAGCACATTTTTTCCCAAGATGTAATGATAAAAATCTATAATTTGTTGAAGTTACTTTTTGTTTTTTGTATTGACAGTTTTCTGTATATGATTAAGTATTACGGCGAAACTAAGCTATCTACATAAAAATTGTATATAACATAATTTGTTTGTAATATTGTTAGAATTAAAATTAAAAAAAGAACACCCCGATAACATCAATAGCTTTTAAGCTGTCGGCATATAACCAGAGTTCCGTACTTGTAATGTTATTCAAGGGTTGGGGGAAAAGCAAGCGGTGTGGCGGTCGGGACTTTGTGTTTTTTTAATGTTTTCTATATATACTAACACCCTGCAAAAATTTAGCTTACCTCTAATTAGTTGTGAATAAGCTTATTTTTTTTCCTTCATTGACTGTGCCATACTCTTTTGCCGCTCTCTATGAAGCCATCGTTTTAACGTTTAGGGTTATGAGACACGTCATTTAAAAGCCAATCATATTATCTATAAGTTTCGTATGATACATTTCTTCCCAAGACGTAATGATAAAAAGATATAATTTGTTGAAATTACGTTTTGTTTTTTGTAGTGACAGTTTTCTGTATATGATTAAGTATTACGGCGAAACTAAGCTATCTAAATAAAAAGTGTTTATAACATAATTTGTTTGCTATATTGTTAGCAGTAAAATAGAAAAAAGAACACCCCGATAGCATCATTAGTTTTCGAGCTGTTAGCATATAACTAGAGTTATGTTCTTGAAATATTATTCAAGGGGTGAGGGGAAACCAAGCGGTGTGGAGGTCGGGACTTTGTGTTTTTTTAGTGTTTACTATATATACTAACACCCTGCAAAAATTCAGCTTTCCCCTAATTAGTTGCGACAAAGCCTGTTTTCTTGCCTTCAATGACTGGGCTTTAACAAGCCGAGCTCTTTTCTACATTGATCTTGTATACGTTTCTTTGTCTCTGCGACAATTGTTTTCTCTTCAGGTGTTTTGGCTTGCCATTTCTGTATAGGAATCTTATAAGCCAAATGTAGGAGAGATTCGAAAAATCTTATCCTGGCATGTAGGATTGATAAGCCAAACTTAAAAGAGACTGGGTCTACGGTTAACTTTCTGTCTAGATTGTTAAAATTTTTAT
Source organism: Euschistus heros (assembly GCA_003667255.2). Lineage (NCBI taxonomy): Eukaryota > Metazoa > Arthropoda > Insecta > Hemiptera > Pentatomidae > Euschistus > Euschistus heros. The sequence continues at coordinate 7,024 of RCWM02001381.1, read as the reverse complement.
TTGTATCCCCACAGATATAGCATCGTACTGTTGATGTGGTTTGTGTGGCCGCATTGCAAACTTTACCGTCCACCATTGCTGGTACGAGAGTATGTATAATATTTAACTCAGGGCCATTCTCTATTTGCACTTCGGTGACCTTCAGGTTTTGTACTTGATCCTCTACATATTTTATTTCTTCAGTAGTTACGTCCGTTGTTTCTTGAACAAATCTTATTCGTATAGGTCTGCAAAACCTTGTTGAAGAGGGTGTAGGATTTTGCCATATAACTATTTTTTTGCCTTCGGCAATCGTTCTAACCAGCTGGATAGGCACCAATGAGCTTTGAAATATATTTGCGTCACTGTCAGTCTCGCTTTCAAATTTCTGTTTGTACTGGCATTGCTTCGAACCATCGCAACCCCACTTTGTTATAAGGTCCAAGTAATCAATTTCAATTTGAGGCAAATTAATAATAACATCTTGTAGGTACACGCACAATCTTAATGCTGTAAGATCTAAAACACTTTGCAAAGAAACTTCAGCTTTGTTCTCTGTAATTGTTATTGTCTCCAGTTAAGGGTAACACTCTTTCTTAGCTTTTTGCACCAAAGAATAACATGGATACACATCCTTACTGAAACTCTGGATGGTTTCGTAATGTTTCTGTGAAATATCAGCCTCAACAAACAACGCTAGTGCTCCTTGTGGTGTTATTTTCTTTGGTGCCACCTTCCCGGCCGAATAAATTATTTTCTTGACTTTTTTAGCTCTTGTAGGAGTTTCTTTTACATACACTCTTACTTTTAAACGCGTTAAAATAAGAAAACCAAACTATGCATACCTTTACTACATCAAAAACTGCACTTTTTCCAGATAAGAGATAAACTTAACCAATCTGATCTAAAAGGTCATAGTAACCAAAACACTAGTATAAAGAAAAAGAACAACGAACAATTCTTTAACCGTTCTATTTTAATGGAGATTACCTCTTCTAACATAATTAGTAATATATGAATTACATTGTGAGACATATAATTATGTAATAGATGAAATAAGTTATTTAAAAGGGTAAACTATTAGAAATTAACACAAAAATTGAACATTAGTCTCTCAATAACTGTGTATAACTTTGGTAAGACACTAATAACGTGCATTGCTAAAATACACAGAAAATCGTTTTTTAGACAATTATTTTATGATAAAAATTATAAGGATTTAAATTTTAATAATCTAAAATGTTCCTTTAACAAATTACGACTATATTATTTTCATTACACGTCTTAAAAGATTTTGAAATTACTTATTTCACGCTGAACACCGACTTGGATATCAAAAAATTCACTTTAAGAGGTATTTTTAGACATTTATTAAAAACAAGGGGGGGGGGGGTTTGTGTTGAAATGTTTTTTGCGGTATAACAACTAGAAGGATTGAACTTTACATTAATGCAAAAATATCTGCTCGACAAAGCCCGACAGTACAACATAATCATTTTTATTCTTTTAAACAAGTCAATTTTTTTCGTTTAAACATCGTAATCAAAAGAACTACACGTTAACCGTTATGATAATAAAACTTTCTAAAAACTAGTTATTACTGAGAAATACATACCTTTCGAAACTGTGTATAGAGATCTCAGATCACTTGTTAAATGGATTTCACAGAAACCACACTGATTTGGTTATCAAAAATTCACTTTAAGAGGTATTTTTAGACATTTATTAAAAACAAGGGGAGGGGGGGTGTTTTGGGGTGAAATGTTTTTTGCGGTATAACAACTAGAAGGATTGAACTTTACATTAATGGAAACATATCTGCCCGACAGTACAACATAATCTTTTTTATTCTTGTAAACAAGTCTATTTTTTTTCGTTTAACCATCGTTATAAAAAGAACTAGAAGTTAACCGTTACGATATTAAAACTTGCTAAAAACTAGTTATCACATAGGAGTACATACCTTTCTAAGCTGTGTAGAGAAATTTCAGATCAATTGTTAAATTGATTCCACAGAAATCACACCTTTAAGCATCTTACAACTCAGCAAAAGCCACTATGTACATGCAGCGCAACCAACTCCTGGATTTAGGCTAGTTTCCTCGGGCAGGAAGTGGATAACAATGAACGAGATAAATATATTTCTATGTAAACAATCCTAAGCTACCAGGAAATATGTATTTTAATGTTCTGAAGTACAATTTATTTTTTGGACTTTTGACCATGATTTAATGGTAAATACTCCACTGTGCGCCGTGTCCTGGCGGTGGTGGCTGAGACTTCGCCTCCCGGTTACCCCGAGACGAATTCCCCTGGGCAAGGGCCGAACCTTAACAGATCGCAGCATGGCAACTGCTCTCCCGAGTACAGCACCCTACCTGAGTCAGAAGTCGTCTACAGACCGTTTTTCGACAAAGTTTTCCATAGAACGTCAAATCTCACAAATACTTGAAAATTTAATCAGCTTTCGAATGATATGTTAAACGTAATGATTTTATTTCAATTTCATGGAGAAATTCACTTTTGAAACCGAAAAAACATGGTGTTCTCATTTGGCATACAAATCAGTTACTTATGATTCATAAACATTATGACAATCCCTTAATGAAATTGTGCATTTTAAACATAATAAACTCTTCATTGGAACAAAAAGCAAAGAAAAAAATTATTGTTTTATAGGAAATAAAGGAAAACTGTCAATAAAGCGACACCAGATCAGAGGATCTTATGTTACTACATTTATTTATTTATTATTATTATTTAGGATTTATTTTATTAGATTTTCAATGTAATATTTAAAATCCAATGATAATGACCATAGACCTCAATTTTACCCTTAGCTTCTGAATGTAGATTGTGTTGAAGAATACTACTTTTTGAGGTGAATTTTATGGGCAGATGAGTCTGTTTATACAGGAGAAGGCATTTCTACCGTTCCATGTGAAGACAACACCATGGTGTTGGAAAATCATATTTTGCCGAACTTTAGATTGAATATCGTGTTGAAGTTGTCGTACGATATTTTGTTACCAATCTTAGTAATCTCATCATTTAATCTGTTAGGCAAACTATTATTTTTCAACACTATTCGACAGCAATACAAAGAGGAATAAACTAAGGATACTCCACATGGAACGGTAGAAATACCTTCCCCTAAAAAACTGTAAAATAAAAATTAAAGCTAATGAAATTTCCTACAAAATTGCTTATATATATATACATTTTTCGAACTTCCAACCGTTTTCGAGATATAGGTTATTGAAAATCGATAATTTTCGCAAAACAATTATTTTTACCTCACTTTTTGTCAAGCATTTGCTTCTAGTGCCTTCCACGATTGTTTCTCAGAAAAAATGTCAGAATCAAAGTTGTAGAACTTTAAAAAAACTTTATTTTCATATCTACATTTCTGGCACTTAAGGCAAATATTTGACAAAAAGTAAGGTAAACTTTTTTTTTTATGAAAATTATCGAGTTTTAATAACGTATTCTCGAAAACCTTTAAAAGTTCGACAAATACGTATATAAGCAATTTTATAGGTAATTTCCATAGCTTTAATTTTTATCAGTAGCTTATTTTCATAGAGTCCACCGTTTTTGAGATATAATCGAGAAACCCAAAATATGGATCTTCTCCCCTCCTCCCCACCGTTATCTCACCCCCTTGGGGTGGGGACTTTTAGTATGTTCATCTTTCAACTACTTCTAAAGAAGCCCTGAGGTCAAAAATAATCGCATATTTTATGCACTCTACACCCCTCATTTCAGCACACATTGACTGGACTAATATTAAGGTATAACCTAAAATCAAGTGCAACATGTCTTGGTGTTGGATCATCTCTTTCTGGCAGATGTGCCCTTTGAAGTTTATTTTTGGATATTAAGAAACCTATATAATGATATTAGCAACAAATCAGACCTTAGCAAACTATGAAAGTTTCCAGTTTCTTCAAACTGGGTTGATGATTTTCTAGCCTGTAGAGTTCTCTCAAAGACTTTCCTTCCTTTCTTAAAATGATGATTAACTTTCTGATTTCAACTAAGATCTCCATTATGAGAGCTAACATAATTTTTTATTTTCATTTAAAAGGCAACAGATACTAGAAGACTAAAAATAGCTCAGAAGAGTACAATGACAGTAACCTTCCAGAAGATTAAAAAAGTTTTTATTGGAAATTTTCTGTACATGAATAATGTACATCAACTTTTTTGGCTTACATCGTCTTATTAAATTACCATATATATAGGATTTGGCAACAAATCTTAAAACCAGAAAAAAAAAAAAAAAAAAAAACCATAATTCAGTACTAATACCAAAAAAATATAATTGTTTGATGTGTATGAGTTTGGCACATTCATTTGAATTATGTACTTAAACAAAATTGAAAAGCTTCCTAATTAAAAAAAAATAATCATGAATAAGTATATCTATAATGAGTGCACACATGACTTTTTTTAATAACTATAACTCAAGTAATAACAATCTGCTAACGAATATCTTTTATAAAAGAAAAAACAAAATTTTAGTTTTTAGTTTATTCAACTTATTGAAAAAATAATAACTACTTTGCAAAAAAAGACAAAAGTCAACAGCCTGTTTCACAAAGGCTCTGTCACTGGATCAAAAATTTGAGGCTTAGTAGTTGACTAAGCTTCAGATTTAGTTTAAGATTTAGCCAATCATTATTAGTAGTACCACCAATAAACATATTCATGGGACTCAGTACAAAATGTTAGTTTAATAACCGAATAAACACAGAAGAAATTTACACAATACAAGAAGTGTCAATACATTCTCATAATATGAAAATAGTTAAGTCCTGGAACACATAAAAATTCCAAGACAATGCTGACCCTTGATTTTAGTTAGCTTTAAAATGTCATTCCAATGTTTTTCAAATAGATAATAACACTTGTTTGTATTTATATGAAAGCATTTATTTTAATCTAGTTGAATGCTGCCACTCCTGGCATCCTCCTTACAAGTCCTCATGAGTATGTTCAAAATTGAAACATTGAGTATTAAAAATATCAACTCAAGAACTAAATAACTTGATCAAAGCTTTATTTTTTTCTGAAAATTTATTTATATTTTCAGATGCAGTAAAAGAATAGTTTGTTGCAAAGAACCAACATCTTGGTACTCTAGAGCAACACTAAAAAGAACACCAAGTTGTCGACCAGTGTAACTATCTCTATTATCTATTTCTTCATATGTTACTACACTTATTTTAGAAAAAGAAACATTCCAATTCATTTGGAAAATATCTTGTTGCGCAAAATTTAATCATGATTAAACTCTCTGATTAAATTAGTTGTGAAAATAGTTAATAGTTATAATTCTTTTAATATATTTTTTAGAGATTTAAATGAAACTTGATAATCAACTTTCTTTCATACTTACTGACATTTTAAAAGGGTACTAAGAGTTTTAATTTTTGAGGAGTGGAGGGAGGGGCTTAAATATGTATTTAATAACGACTCTGCTGCTGATATTCTGTGTTTCAATAACATGTCTGAGATAATCTTCAGCATTAACTGCATACCTACACTTCAAACAAATTGCATAGAGAAAAGAAAAGATGATTCTGAGGAGTAGAGATACAAGACTAAAATTAAAAACAGTCAAACGAAAACAATACACCATTATGGATAAGGAGGAGAGGACCAGGACAGAAAAAATGAGGAGGTCCTGGGAAGAAAAGAGGAGGTTGAGAAAACATCATGATTTTAAATTGTAAAAACTGTACCAGGTATGCAAGTTTAAAATGTCGTTTTAATTCCAATAGAATGCGCTCTTAGCCTATTGAAGGATTTGCTTATCTCTAAACGCTATTTTGTTTGTTAGTCATTTGTTTACAAAAGTCAGTTGTTTTTAAGTCGTTTACGTGGACGTATCATACCTTTCTTTGGTGTTAAAAATGTCTAATTCTAAGCCAAATAAAGAGCATTTGCGGCATGTCATGATTTTCTTATTTAATCAAAAGAAAAAGGCATCTGAATGTCATCGAATTCTTGTTGAGACTTATGGCGATGTTGCTCCAACCGTCAGGACATGTGAACGTTGGTTTCAAAGTTTCAAACGTGGTGATTTTGATGTTACTGATCAAAAACGAGAAAATCGACCAAAAAAGTTTGAGGACTTCGAATTGCAATCTTTATTAGACGAAGACAATACCCAAACCCAACAAATGATGGCAGAACAGTTGAATGTCACTAGGCAAGCCATTTCCGATCGCCTGAGAGCTATGGGAAAGATTCAAAAGGTTGGAAAATGGGTTCCACATGAATTGGACGAACGACAGATGGAAAAACGAAAAACTGTGTGCGAAATGCTGCTTTTACGCCACGAAAGAAAGGGTTTTTTGCATCGAGTTGTAACTGGTGATGAAAAATGGATTTATTTTCAGAATCCCAAACGAAAAAAATCATGGGTAACGCCAGGACAACCATCCACATCGAGTGCAAGACCGGATCGTTTTGGGAAGAAGACAATGCTGTGTGTGTGGTGGGATGAGAAGGGAGTAGTCTACTACGAGCTTCTCAAACCCGGCGAAACAGTCAATACCGAGCGCTACCGACAACAAATGATCAATTTGAGTCACGCATTGATCGAAAAACGCCCAGAATGGGCTCACAGGCACGCCAAAGTCATTCTTCAGCATGATAACGCTCCTGCACATTCAGCCAGATTGACTAAGGAAACGATTTCTTCGCTTGGTTGGGAACTCCTACCCCACCCGCCGTATTCACCTGACCTGGCGCCTTCTGATTATCACCTCTTCTCATCGATGGGACACTCATTGGCGGAGCAACACTTCAACAATTTCGAAAACGTACGAAAATGGCTCGATGAATGGATTTCAAATAAAGATGAAGCATTCTTTTGGAATGGTATCCATATATTGCCCGAGAGATGGTCAAAATGTGTAGAAAGCGAGGGTTAGTACTTTGAATAAAATATATTATACTTTTTTTTTAAATTACTGTGTATATATTTTAAGAAATAAACGACATTTTAAACTTGCATACCTGGTAGTGCAAA
>RCWM02001382.1:0-36605 GCA_003667255.2 Euschistus heros | reverse complement strand
CCTACAACTACTATATATAAACAGGGTTTTGGATCTGGATTAGCCATTTTTTATCAGCCATAACTTTTTAAGTAAGTTGGGCGAAAGGCGTCGATTTCGATAATCGATTTTTGGCGTACAACGCTAAATCACAAACTTAACAATGTCTTTCGACGACAATTTAACGATTTAATTTTGTAAGAGCACATTGTTTCGAATCAAAAGCAGTTTGTATATGCTTTTAGCTCGAATTCTAAAAAAATGTTGGTGTTTTGTGCCCCCAAAAATTTTTCCCTGATCAAATATGTCATTTTTTTGATATTTTCTTCTCCAGACAATTTTTGGAGACCATACGGAAGCCGACCCCTCCTTTGGCAAGGCAGAACCCTTTTTCGGTGTGTTTTGACTGGACTAAGTAAAATATTAAAACATGGTTTGTCAATTGATATGCTGTCGTGGTCACTGGGTTCCTTTGACACGTGTGCTAAGTTTCAAGTAATCATTTAGCTGGAAGTTTAGTGGAAAATTACGAAGCAAGATTCCGTTACATACAGGTGAAGTTAATAAAAAGCGTATTACAGAATAATTAGTATAAAATTAATCATCATCTTATGTGTTCAGTATAACCATATTCAGAATTATGGGCGGTGGTTTAGCTACTGCAGACCACATTGGGGGTGCCAAGAACAAAAAATCTAAAAAGTTTGTCAAGTTGACCAACAGTCTCCCCTATTGTTTGGTATCTTATACAACCAGGTGGTGAAATAAGACGCGAAAGTGAGAAAAAATAAGATAGATATCTTCCCACTGCAAAGATTATGAACATATTGTAAACCCATGTATATAAGATATACTTAAAAAAACGATACAACTACGGTCATAAGAAAACATAATACTAATCGACAAAGTAAGACAAAGAATAAGTCGTGTTAGGAAGTGAAAAGAAAGTACGAACTTCCAGGACAACTATAACGAGCCGGTCTCTCTTAGTAGCGCTTTATGCAGTTGCCCACAATATCACCAGGGCATTCTTCTGTGCCCTTGTTCTGTATCGTTGTTTTGGCATTAAGTATCGATTTCCTAATTTAGTATTTTAGTGAACGAGTACACATAACATGGTGGCTGGTTAAAACTCTAGGGTTCGTAAAGTAGAGTTCTTTAAACCCTACATTGATTTTGGTAATTAAGTTTTATTGGAGATTTTTCAACGATATAATCGTCATCGATCGTCATTTGTCTTCAAATGAAAGATAGCGATGACGTCCGCTTGGTTAAAGAATTACCCCTTGTGTACTCACCTTGTTTTCTCTTGGGACAGCAATGCTCACCTCGGTTCAATATGACCCGAGAATTTATAATAATTATTTACAAGTATTTATTATGTCAAATATATTAGGAATTTTCGTTTTTGTAGTGGAGGGAGAAACCTTTGTTCATTGACTACCACAAAAAAAAGGTTGAAAAAGAAAACTTCCAAAATCACATTTTAATGTAATATTTTCAAAATCTGTGTAAATGCCATGGTTGTCCATAAAACGTGACCGCACGTTCAAATTAGCATATTTATTTGAAAAACTCAGCTCCATATCATTGTGAAAATAATGTATGTTTTAGAAAGAATAACACAGTCAGGAATTCTAAAAATAATGCAAAACTAAACTTAATACTTAATAGTAACAATGGCAAATAATGACCAGAAAAAAATTGCAACTTTGGCCTTCTATGTGGGAGGAAACGAAATATCTACTCTTCGAAATGACTGTTGAATACTAACAAACTAAGAAATTATCACGGAGATGTTATTGCGTAACTAAAACAGCAAGAAAAAAAAGAACGAAATGGCTTCAAGTTCATTGTTAGTTTATTACAAATTAGTCCGTGGGCCTGGAGCCTTGTAACTCGAGAATTTGACTGGCGAGTTCTCGTGGAAACCAGTTTGCTGTTTTGGCCCAATTTGGTTGTTTTCCCGTCTTTGGTTTGAAGGTCCTCAAAGGGAATTGCGTTTACGGAAATTCTTCTCACAAGGCGCTATTTCTATTTCTGAGTCGCTTGGCCGTGGTCGCTTTTCTCCTCCTCATTGTCGATGGTCTTCCCTCAGCTCAAAAGCGTCCGGATTCAAGATACTCATCAAGAGGTTTCCTCACGATGTCTACGTTTCCACTCCTTCCACTCCCCCTTATTCTGCTCCGTCAGTAGTAAAAAATGCTGTTCCAATATTCCAGAAACGGCAAGATAAATAAAAAATCAACTAAATGAAAAAAACACTAAGTTACATATGTACTCACGTCGGTCAAAAATGTTGATTCCAAAGCGGTGTGAATGGCATGGAATCCAAAACACTACTAAATGAAAGTGGGGGTGATTAATAAAGGATTAGAAAGAGATTAGCGCATCAAAAAGGCGAAAAACGCTCGTCATTTGTGGGAAAAAAAAAACCGTGGCGTGAGCACTGGAGGTTTAAGGTATTCTTATTAATGTTACTAAGATCTACTTAAAGTTAGTATTGGAGTAAGATTTAAGTTTTGTATGTTTGTGATGACTAAGACTTGTGAGGTTATTACCATGAGTAGTTAACATCAAAAATAAAAATAGTTGGAATATTTATAAAAGAAAAGTTGATAAATATATTTAAAAAAAAAAAAAAAAAAACGTGCATAAGGTACTGCATGGACACCACCAAATCGGCCCGACCCGCAATGCACTTCAAGATCGATTCCATCGCTTCACTTCGAGTTTTTTATTTAACGATAGCTCTTTCCAATTACTTTACCTGTAAACCATTTTTACAATTTAAACTTGGGCTGTGTTGTTTAGTGTTGTTTTATATGATATCGTATATCGTTTTCTTAATGTAGAAAGGTGAAAGGGAAGTTTACAACAGAAGTTTCTACAAAATTTAATGTTTTACATATTTATATTCTGTTATTTCCATTTGGTATGATACATTGTTCATTTTACATGTTGTGTGATTTAATTATTTTTCTTTCCAAATTACTTATTACCCTAAGGTAAGACAGACATTAATCAATAGAACACTTCGATCTAAATAAAAAAGTAAGTATATCAAAGTTTGATATTTTCACTTCATTTCCTAATGCAAAAAACAAATAGTCTTTCAACATGGATTTCATTTTATGTATTTATAATTTATTATTTCCACTTCCCTAACGTGAGGAAACTTTTAGCAGTTTACATTACTTGTAATTTAGTATTATATAATTCTGATTTAGTATAACTATTAATTCAATATTAAATTAGTGTTTTATTTTTTTATAATTATCTTATTTACGCATAATTATTTTCTTATTCCTCATTTTAATACAAGGAGATACAATGTAAGTTAATATTGGTTTGAACACGTTGAGTTAGTGTGTAAACAAATGGAACAACCTTCCTGCTCCAAAAGTAGCGACTATCACATCAATATAAATCGAATGAAGGTTGGAGTCGAATGATATAGATACCAGGGAGTGATCACCATAATATGAGGCTATGAGAGCAAAAGGGCCTAACCCACAAAATATAAAAAAATCTGATTTAGTAATTTTTTGGGGGCTGGGGCAACTATAACGCCATCAACAAGGTGTTAATGTGTTTGAAAAATTGTTCACAAACGTGATGGTGGGTGCAATGGTGAACCAATTTTTCAAACACATAACACCACCAGATGGCGTTATAGTTTGCAAAAATTACTAAATTAGATTTTTTATATTTTTGTGGGTTAGGCCACTTTGCTGTGTCTCATAGCCTCATATGTAAACAGCAAAATTAAAAAAAAAAAAAAATTAAAAATCTGGAATATTTAAAAAAAGAAAAAAAAAAGAAGATAAATCCTGCAATAGTAAAAGTGATACCCTTACAGAAGCATGGCTCCATCCCCTTCACGCGCCCAGAATACCTTTTTATCAATTCTAACCTTCTTCCGATTTGATTTCGATGTTTTAGTCGCTACTTTTCGAGTGGAAAGGTTATACTCTAAATCCCTGTTAAAACTAAAATTAACTTAGGTTTACCTTCTGATATAAAATGAGGAAAATAAAATAATGAAGTGGAAAAAAGAAAATATAAATCAATGTTATACATTTAAATCAGAATTAATATAATGCTAGATCACCATAAGTGGTTAACTCCTTATAACTTTTGATGTCAGGTGTAGACATTAATCTTCTTCACTTTTGTAACACTTTTTATACATATCAGTGAAGAGGAATAAGAAAACATCAATTTATTAAAAACTAAATCTATTACGAAACCTCATGTTTTTAACTTCTGCTTCATCTTATTTCATTTAAGAAGACTAAATATCAATATAACGCACTAAACAACATAATCTAAGTTGAAATGAACTGGTGGGTGTAAGCACTGGTCAGGCCGATCTGGTGGTACCCCGCTTATATAAGGGTACGGTAAAAGTATCAGGATCTCCAAAATAATCCAAGGATTACAGCTGTTATAAGAACCTCTGGAGCAGACTAAACGAAAGGGGGTTTGTGGATATGTGCGTGAACTGGGGGGATTGGAGTCCCGGGAAGATGGGCCCGTTAGGAGAGGATTACTAACTGGAAAAGAGGAAATATCTATCTTTCCTTCCAACGAAATCTTCTGGATCATTGACCCCGACGAAAAAGAAATCATTTAAGCAACAAAGCATTGAAAATGAGATTATTTATATGATCGATGAAAAATAAAAAGTGTTTTGACACCACTATTATATTATAATGTCTAATAAATATATAATTTAAAAATATCTTAAAATATGACAAGGATTGATAAATTATGTTCACTTCCATAACAATGGTATATTCAAAGACTGGTTTCTAATGTTCACTATCAAAAATTCATCATCAATTCTAAATAAACATACAAAAAATTCAAAACATCAGCACTTAATTAAATTTTGAAAATGTACAACAAAGAAATCAAACATGAAATTAATGAAAATAAATTTTATTCTGGGGCTACGCCCATTTAACAACGGCGCAGTGGAGTATTTACCATTTAATCATGGCCAAAAGTCCAAAAAAAAATTGTACTTCAGACATTACAATACGTATTTCCTGGTAGCTTAGGATTGTTTACATCGAAATATATTTATCTCGTTCATTGTTATCCACTTCCTGCCCGAGGAAACTAGCCTAAATCCAGGAGTTGGCTGGTACGCTGCATGTACACAGTTTTGCTTTTGCTGAGTTGTAAGATGCTAACAGATGTTGTAGATTCTGTGGAATCAATTTAGCAATTGATCGCTGAAATTTCTCTACACAGTTTCAAAAGGTAACGTATTTCTCTGTGATAACTAGTTTTTATCAAGTTTTATTATATAGATAACGGTTCAACGGTAGTTCTTTTTATTACGATGTTTAACGAAAAAATTCTAGACTTGTTACAAGAATAAAAAAGATCTATGTTGTACTGTCGGCCTTTGCCTTATTCGGGCAGATATTTTTGCATTAATGTAAATTCAATCCTTCTACTTGTTATAGGCGTAATCACAAAATCTCACCACCAACACCCCCCCCCCCCACCTATGTTTTTAATTAATGCATAAAAATACCTCTTAAAGTGAATTGTTTGATATCCAAGTCTGTGTGATTTCTGTGAAATCCATTTAGCAATTGATCTGAAATTTCTCTACACAGTTTCAAAAGGTATAATAGTTCTCTGTTAAAACTAGTTTTTAGCAAGTTTTTATTATCATAAAAAACGGTTAACGTGTAGTTCTTTTTGATTACAATGTTTGAAACGAAAAAAATTACGACTTGTTAACAAGAATAAAAAAGATTATGTTGTAATGTCGGCCTTTATCGGGCAGATATTTTTGCATTAATGTAAAGTTCAATCCTTCTACATGTTATACCACAAAAAAAATCTCACCCCCTCCCCCTGTTTTTAATAAATGTATAAAAATACCTCTTATAGTGGGTTTTGTAATAAATCCAAGTCGGTGTTTAGCGTGCAATAAGTAATTTCAAACTCTTTCAAGACGTGCAATGAAAATAATATAGTCGTAATTGGTTAAAGAAACATTTTAGATTATTAAAATTAAATCCTTTATAATTTTTATCATAAAATAATTGTCTAAAAAACGATTTTCTGTGTTTTGTAGCTATGCATTCTGTACATTAGTGTCTTACCAAAGTTATACACAGTTATTGGGAGACTAATGTTCAATTTGTTCGTTTTGGTAATTTCTGATAGTTTAACCGTTTTTAGTAACTTATTTGATCTATTTTACATTAATTAATGTCTTAATTATTTGTTGGTGACGTCACCCTGCGGCATTTATAAAAAAAGATCAGTCTGTCGTCAGAAGAGCATAAACCATATAATATTGTATTTTTTTTTCTGTTTCACAAAGATTAGTTTATTTTTTTTAGTATGTTTTGTTATCTGGTTTCATTTGACATGTGGTGAGAGATTGAAAATATTTGTATGTAATAAAAATAGTATATCCATTTTCCCATTACAGTTAATTACATTCAGGTTTTCACAATTGAATTTTTATTACGCAAATAATGCATTACTAGTTTTGCAAAAGCTAGATATTAAATTGCCATGTGAATTCTTTGTCAAATGTCTTGAACATTTTTTGTTTTCCCGACGTTTTTTATAATTCCCTGAATTTCTCAGAGATTACCGTAAGTTTTTTTTTTCTTACCAGAGTAATGACCCACCCCTAACCACACAGTCTAACCACACATAACCACCCCTATCCACATTATGTGATAAATTTATAAACATCAGTCATCGTCCTTCTCCTCACAAGTGTGTGGTTCGGTGGTGTAAGTGTTCTTTGATATTCATTTCTTTTACTTTATCTTTTCCACTTTTATTTTCCTTCACCTTCATTCTTTTTATCCGTTTCTTTTCTATTATCAACCTTCTACAGTATTTCATCGTTCTTTCTTCTATATTCCATATTTTATTTTATTATTTATTATTTTATGCCTATTTATTTATTTTATTTATTATATTTTATTTTTTTCCTTTTATTTATTCCTGTTCTTGTCCTGATCCTCTTTCCTGCTTGTGTATTCAATGTTGCTGATTCTTCTTGTTATTAGTTTTAGGTACTCTGATTTTTCTATGCGGTTTTTGTATATTAGTTTTGTTTATCTATGCCATTCCGTATTCCCATTTGTCCCATCTGTTTATCGGTCTGTTATTTTTGTCTATCATACTGATTTTTTGTTCACTTCTGGTATTTTGTTCATTGTATATTTTTCGCCCTGAAGAAGACGATGCAACGCAGGTCGAAACGTTGGCACGTATTAAAGAATTCTTCTTTGACGTTGGATTTGTTATCTTTGACTGCCACCTCCTCTGACTATCTTTTTCTCCATTCATCATCCAGTCAACCATACTTTGATATCATCGTTTTGCCCTAATTTTCTTGCCAAAACTTAAAATGTTTTGTATATTTTAGTTAGTTCTGATATATTTCTAGATTGCTGATAAAATGTTTTAAGTACTCCACATGTTCACAAAAAATAGTGGGTAAAGAAGGTTTGGGGTCAAGGATTTCATGGCCAATACTCCACTGTGCGGCGTTGGTCATCGAGGTGAGCATTTCCCTCACCCTTTTGTAATAATAAGTTCATCAGAATTTATACTTTCATCTCGCTGAATCTCAGTATAGCTGAGTTTAGAACATTTTGCGAACAAGAATATATGAGTTTTGTAAGTAAAACGATGCAGGTTGGACTGGATTTGATTGGTAGATTTTACTGAATTTTTAATTACCATGTCCCCCTCCTCAGTATCAGATTAATCTCTCGTGCAGTTGTTTCGTGACATTTTAATGAGCGAGATTATTACATATCTTTCGATCGATTAGTGATTATTTGGGTTCAAAATGATTCGTGGATCTAACATGCTTGACTTGTTGGATAAAATTAGCCAATTGAGAAGATAAAGTTGTAAGTAATTAGTTGACTAATTATCGTCGTGAATTGTATTTATATTTAGTTTTTCACATCATTTGTCCCTAGGAATCTGAGGAATTTTTACTTATGTATTATCAGATCTCTGGTTTCGTGGCTGCTCGAGGCAATACAAATAGATCTGGTATAGGTGTGCCGAAGAAAAAATTGTAAAATGTGTAATGTTTCCAATTCCCAGTGAACATACTGAATATAATTGTAATCATTGTATAGAAATAGAAGAAATTGATCCTAGCCTTTGATTGAATAAAACACCATTCCGATGTAACTGATTTAATTTTTGTTTGATTTTTTTTGTTGTTGTTTTACAATAAATCTTTCTAAAAAATAGATAGTTGACAATCCTTTCGATAACTCTATACTTGCATTATTTGTGTCCATTTTACTGACGATGACATTTGATTTAACTACCTATTTTTTTGGTACGATCTAACAACTGCATTTTTATGGAATAAACCCAGAAGCTATCACTATTTTATGGTATTTATCACCAGATCCGCTACGCGACCAACGCCGGGTTAAGGGCATAATATTAGTGGGTTGTTGTCACATGAAATGTCCGTTTTTCAAGGTATAGGGATTTTTAGTAAAATACAATATGAAAACAATATATTTTATTCGAAGTATTTACCTTCTTTTTCTACACATTTTTCCCAACGTGACAAAACAACTTTTTTTATCCCGGATTTGAAAAACTCTATGAGCTTTGAAGTGAAACAAAATCTGAAAAAACGCACTTTTGATTTCAGCATCATTTGCAAAAATTTTTCCTCTGCAGAAGTTGTCTAACTTCCTGAAAAGGTGATAAATCTGTTGGAGAACAAGTCGGGAGAAATATGGTGGGTGCTGGAAAGAACTTCGTACCCCAGCTCTTTCAATTTATGCATGGTAAAGTTTTGAAACGTGGGGTCTAGCGTTTGTCGGTAGGAGTATAGGGCCCTTCCGATTTACCCAATCCAGGTTTTTTTTTTTCAATAATGTTTTCGTGCATTTGGCCAATTTCCATTGCAGTAGGTTGTAGAGGTAATGGTCTCACCTCTAGGCAACAAGGAATAATGTATGATTCCAGCCATGGACCACCATACTGTAACCATCAATTTTTTCGGGGCAAACGTGGTTTTGGCATTTGTCCTGGGCTTTCGTCGATGTCTACCCACTGCCCTGACCGACGCTGATTGTCATAAGCAATCCATTTTTCGTCGCAAGTTATTATTCTTTCAAGGAAAGGTCGGTTTTTGCCTAGCAAGCAACGAAACGCAGGTCTCAAGACGTTTCAATTGCTGGTCGCTCAGTGAGATCGTGAGGGGTACCCATGTATCGAGCTTTTTCAACAAAAGAGACTCGCAAAATCCTCTATGTATTTCAAATATTATAAAATCGGAACATTTCATGTGAAACAACCCAATACAAGCAAGAAAGATACCATTAAAATAAATACCGGAAATTTCAAAAAGAAAAGTTACGTACAATACAAAAAGTTATATCACATGTTATAGAATATTCACGAACAACAAATTATATCTTAAGGTTACGAGCTCACAATATAAGCTAAGAAAACAATAACAGAAATTTAATGTAAAAAATACAGTTGACAAAGCTAAACCAAATAATATGGATGTGGAAAAATAATGGAGCTTTTCCTAATATAACAATATAACTTACGCCAAAAACAATTGATCACAGAGTTTTAGTGTAATAGCACAAAATAGACTACTGAACAAAATAAATATTATATTCTGAAGATTAAAGCTACAAGAAACCTGCTCGTTGTTACAGGACTGCTTCAAACAATTTACTAGGAAAGAAAAAACGATCTCAAAGCTCCAAAGTCATTACAAATGACTTATTTACCTGGCTGTGTGATTATACCTATTTGGAACGTAACGGAGTTGAGCTTTGGGGGCTCTACTAAACCAATCCAATTCATCTCGTATTCATCTCAATCCTTACAATCCAAAATCCTTCGAAAAGTCCTCAATGCTCCTTACTCTTGTCACTAATTAACTTGTCCATAAAGATCTGTATGTTCTTATATATGAGGATTTAGCCCACACCGATACCTATCCTTTGCATAATAAGCTCTATAACCCACTCAAATCCGTTAGTTTCTCAACATTGCTTCCCACCCACTTCATTCCTGATAATCCCCCGAGGGGTCTGAAACTCAAATGGCCTAGATGACCTTCTAGTGTAGAATTTTTAATGAAGTTGCCTACTGATTGAGTAGTTCTTTTCAAGTTTTAACATGTTATTATAACGTTGTCCAATACATTTAACTTGATGTATATATATTTGTCCCCCGTTGTAAATTTCAATAAATGTATATAAAAAAAAAATGTATTAAATTGTTTTCCCAATGAATAAAAGCTAAAATCGAAGGTAATCAAGGGGAAGAAATCAATTGGGACTAGTTTAAAAACTTAAATATTTGTTTCTACCAAAGTTTAGCTTAGAAGGGACTTAGTTATAAAAATATACCCTCTCCTTTATCATAATATTGAAGAATAAAATACAGAGAGAGAACAAATAATAAAAAGAAAAAAAAACAAATCTGAAAGTTCTTGAAACAACTATTTAGCTCAGTATTAATATTCTTTTAGAGAAGTGAGAGGTTTTATTACTCTTTCATAGGGGCGATGTGTGACTAGAGGCAACCTTTTTCAACTTCTTGAGTGCCCTGAGGCTCTTTGAACAAATCGTCCTAGGGCTTAGCAGGATTAATTTTACTCAATAAAGAGGGTTAAGAATCAACGCAAAGAAGAATTTTTACTGTTTGAGGATACTACTTTCAGATCTGCCAGAATCGTTTACGATTTTTGACGAACAGAAGGACATCCATGGACCACTTCTCCTTCCCAAAAAATTAAGTTACGTCCCTTAACATACATAACGAATATTTTTTTTTCTAACCTTTTTCTAACCCTTAGTTTTATTAGTTTTCGTCCCTTACGAATACTATTTCAAGATGGGGAAAGGATATTCTTGGCCACCTAGATTAAATAGTTTTCGTTCTTGATGAAGATAAGCATTGTTGTCCTTATCGTTTTTTTTCGCGTTTAAGGAACACGATTTTGAATATATTCCAGGATTTATAGAGTTTCAATATAAACGGGAAGGATAATCTACTATTTTTATCCTTTTTAAATCCGGCCAGTGTTTTGTTCTCCTTTTGAAACGTAGTTTAAAAAGGATCAAATAAGGACTCGGTTGTTATGGCCGTTAGAAGTTGATAAAATTCTCATTTTTTTGTTTTTTTTTTTTTTTTTTTTTTTTTGTTTTTTATTTTTCGTATTTCAATTTATTGAAATTTACAACTGTACAAATATGTACATCAAGTAAATGAGCTGATAACGGTTTCAATGACATATCAAAACTTGAACAGAACTACTCATCAGTAGTACTTCTACAGTAGTAATTCTACACTAGAAGTTCATCCATCTTCTTTTCAGACGCATCGGAGGATTATCGGGAATGGAGTGGGAAGCAAGTTGAGAAACCAACGGATTTGAGTTGTTATAGAGCTTACTATGAAAGGATAGGTATCTAGTGTGGGATAAAATCAGGCAACATATTAGAACATTAAGATCCTTATGGATAAGTTTATTAGTGACAAAGTAAGGAGCATTGAGGACTTTTCGAAGGATTTGGGTTTGTAAGGATGGATACGGAAGATGAATAGGATGGTTTAGTAGAGCCCCAAAGCATCAACCCCGTACGTCCATTTGGTCTAGTTGCTGAGTTAGGAGGTTTGAACGTTTGTCTAGTAAATGTTTTAAGTAGTCTATATCGACGAGAAGTTCTAGTCGCTTTAGTCTTAAAATGACTGAATTTTAAAAGTTTAAAAAAACGTCCTTGAAAGGTTATAAATAAACGATTTTTTTTGATTTGTAGTGTCCCAATTTAACATATAAGGGTTGTTTGGTGCATTTAAATGAGATTTAAGGTTATTGTTTCATGACAAAATGTTTCTACTTATTTACAGCGGGATTTCATTTGTAGATTATTCTGGAGTTCTTGAGCACTCCAAAAGTCAGATCGTATCTTGAGGCATAACGAAAGTATTTTATTCAAATAGGCATACAAAAAACTACAATATAAACGTGAAAGAATTATTCTCTATCTTGACTGAGAGTTGAGAAAAAACAAAATAAAACGAGATTAAAAACTACTTTTTTCTCGGCTCCCAATGCTGCATTGGTGGCTATCAACTTCAAGTTTCAGTGTTGCAAATGATTACAGGTACTCCTGTTACCAACAGAAAAATCGGCATTCATATCTGTGAGTTTGACAAGTCAAAAACGCCCCCTTCTTAGTTACACAATAATATGATAATATGTTAAATTAATAATGACATTTAAAAAAAAAAGTTGTTCTGTTAAATAATATTCTTAAATAAAACCAATTCAAACGATTCAAATTAACAATATAGCTTATTTAAATTTTCAACTGTTGGCTAATACAATGCCTTAAGTGCTTCAGTTTCCTAGTTGGAAGAAAGGAATGCAGTAAAGCCCTTGACTCTGCTTCCCTATTGCTAAAACTTTTATCAAGTCAACTTTACTGCTGTTTTTACTCTCAAAGTTGTTAGAGCTGTATCGATTACAGACCAAACATTGTACTGTTAGACCAAGCAAGAAAAAACAGACCAAAAAAAAAAAAAAAAAAGTTTCAACATTTTCTTGTTATTTAGGTTAACTCGAAATGGGGTAGTTCTTTTCTCGTCCCCGAATCTACATTAGATTGTCTGTATTAAGTTTTCTTTTTGTACATTTTTTTATTGGCTTAAAAATCAAGAATAAGATAGATGACAGTATTCAGACCTATTTACATTAACCGTAGTTGAGGATTGATTTGGTAATATCCGGCTAAATCATTTATTCATCTTGTACCCAATCCTGTAATTCAAAAAAGTCTTTGAAAAATCTTGATAACTCCCTTACATTTTCACGATTAAAGTCATCCATAAGGACCTTAACCTTCTGATAGGCGCGAGTATCTATCATATAAGCATCGGAAATGTTAGTTTAATTTTCTTTGATGCTACGCCATCTTGGATTTCCTGTCTTTTTCAATCTTTCTCTTCTTTTGACCCAACCCTAGCATAGTCTTGACCAACAGTCTACGGTAAACAGTATTGTGGAAAAAGTTTTGTTTCACAGGAATACGCGTGCCCATCCTCGTTGGTTTTTAAATATTTGTTGAGAAATTCGTTATTTATTACATAATAACTAAAGTTACACTTGATTAAACGGGATTGAGGACGGAAAGTCGTGGGTTTACGACGAAGGGTAAAGGTTATTTGGTGAGATTTTTTTGGATTTATTTTGATTCTCCATTTTTGACACCGTTCTTAAAGGGTTAGGATATGGGATTGGAGTGTTTGGGAGGCAATGAAGGGATCATTGTTTACTGATAACACACATGTGTCATCAGCGTGAGTGGTGTGAGGGCACGTGGGGTAGAATGAGTTGAATGTCAGAAAATAAAATAAATAAAAATATAATATAACAATGATAATATATACATAGAGATACCCATAGTCAATATAGGAACAGGAAAAATAAGAAGACATTCTACAAATGAAATAATAAATTGATTCTTTTAAGGGAATGCAATGCTTATTCTATAGGGGGGCGGGAATACAAGAAAGGGGTCCAGTATGTTATATGTGGCCATTCCGCAACCGAAAATTAATTGGTAAACACTAATATAACCACCAAACTGTACCACATTTTAATTACATCTTCATAGTTCTAGGAAGGTCTATAATAATACATTTGACTATAATAATAATTAAAATTTAATGTCCTTAGTGCCAGAAACGAGGTTTGACAAACTGTCATATACTTTTAAGGTTAGAAATTAAAATACAACCAGATAGATCGATAATTTCTGCCAAATTGGATGTCTATTTATGGTTTTACGTACTCTTCAAGCACCTAATCAGTGCAATTTCAACCAGGTTAAGAATTACTACCATGCGTGAAAAATAATGCTAAATTCCATTCTTACAAATACAATATTTTTTATCGATAACCAAATGAAATTCAATTATAAGTTAAAATAATCTAAATTCTTTATTTATGAGAGCGGATGAAGCCTCGATGGCGTATGCTAGCATTCAAAAAATCTTTACAATGATTGTATTTTATCTTCGAAGGGATTTTGCGATTTTCATTGATCAAGTTTTTAAGTATAACTTTGTACAGCTCATCACTTATTTGATGTATTTTTTTACCACCATATGCGAGGCCTACTTCTCCTTCTTCTCCCCTCCGCTTCCCATTCATAAACTATTTTGGGGATTCTTCTATTCTCCATTCTTTTAATATTGCCAAACCATCTCAGTTTCCTTCCCTCCACTTCCTCCAGAATATTCCTTTTAATTCCCTTATGATCTCATTCCGGATTCGTTGAAATCCTTGAGATTCTTGGTCGGCTGATCTCCAAAAAACTATCCTCCACAGCCAGAAAGGGAACTCTTTTGCCTTGCAATTCTTATCCTTAGAGGCCATGTTTCCTGGAGGCTATAAAAGCATTATGAGCATCTTACTAAAAAAAGAGATCAAAACAAAAAAAAACAACACACTTTACAAGGTAATGTACTGTTTCTTGTTCCTTAGCATTTAAAGAAGAACTTATCTTAGCTGGGATCTAGTGCCAGGATCCCAGGGAGATCCATCAAGTCTATTTAGCCCCGAACTAACAGCCATCCCTCACGATATTTTCCTAATTTACTGTCCCTTGTCGTCAAATATGGAATACACACGCGACTTGCCCGGAAGAGAAATTGTAGCTTACTTAGTCGGTTTCCTTTATGATGTCATTTACCGCAGGTAATTTACCTCGGCAGTAGCTCTCTCTATGATTACAATATGCAGTCACATTTCGTGCCCAAGTGTTATAAAATAATGATCCATTTCCTCGTGGCATTTTAGTCTCTTCAATCTGAGATGAATCCTAAAAAATTCATTTCATCTTCTTTGACCCCTTAGTCATAAACTCATGACTTCCTTTCTTTCATGTCGTACCTCCAATGACATTCCAGCACTCCTTGCTGAAAGTTCCGCTAGATAGGACTTCATCTGGACAAACGTCTTACTGCATTTACTCGTCGTTTTCGATTACCTAAAAATTTACTTGCTTAAGTTAAAGTTTGGATGATATTCTAGAAGGACTGCTATCATGACTAGAGACGTGGACCCTACACAAGCCACCTTAACACTTCAACACAACCTCAACGAGATTCAAACTTGGTGTAAGAAATGGGAAATACAACTTATACTTATGACAAATCCCTTCATATTACATTTACACACTACGACACAAGACCTGTCCGCCTGTTTATATTGACAACCAACCTTTACATCAAACTGAAAAAGTGACATACTTAGGACTTACGCTTGATAGAAGACTGACATGGGGCCCACACGTCACACAGTGCGTCCGCTAATGGACAAAAGTCTAAAAAGCGATCATTTTTTCCAACTTGGTTTCCTTTAGTGATCATTTAATAGTGACCTCAATGATAAGGAACTGTAGCTTTTAAACCCATATTACAAAAGCAAAGGATAAGAATCATGTTTGAACAATTGGCAGATCGCTTATCTTTCTCATCGATACAATTTCAATTTACTGGGCCCTTATTTAATATTAAGTACACATCAACGTCACTTGAAGTTTTAGTATGGCAGGCATCGAAGAAGATAAGTAATAACCATTTTCTTCATTAATACACCTATGAATATTTTTTTTCCTTAGTATCTTTAAATAACATTTTTTCATTAATATATTTTTATAACATTAAAAAAAAAAAAAAAAAAACTTCAAATCGACAGATTTCAATTTCGACCCAAAACATTCTTAGTTTTTGATATATTTTGATTTAATAACAAATATACATCATGAATATACAAATCATTCCTGCTTTGAATGATTCTCTGTTTATTTATTTCAGAAAACATAGACCTGAAAAACACTGATGTAATTAATATTTTATATTTGTATATCCACGTCTCTAGTCATGATAGCAGTCCTTCTAGAATATCATCCAAACATTAAATTTAGCGAGTAAATTTTTGGGTAATCGTAAATTTTTATAAGTCTTTCCCGTCAAGAATGACTTTTGTCTACTTCTACCGCTAGAGCGCCGCACTGTGCGTCAAGGCAAAAAAAAAAACGTTACTGTTAAGACTGCGACTTCTATACTCAGTACTTCACAAACGCTCAAAATCCAGTAAAACATAAACTTGACATTTACTTGCTAAAACCCACCTAGACGTATGCATCGCAAATTTATAGACCGGGCAAAATAACAAATATTCAGAAAATACAAACATTTCAATTGAAATTCCTAAGACTGATAACAATATCTCCTCCTTATGTGTCAAACGATATACTACATACAGACTTATGTATTCCGACAGTTAAGACCTATATCTATAAACTTTATAGGCAATTTCATGAAAAACTACGTGGATACGCTAACAAACAGATACATAATATGGCAACAGTATGGTACAGATACCTGACATAACTCAACGGAGGTTGAAAAGGACGCTGAAGATTGTACCACTGGGTGCTGACTCTCTCATGCCTGATCATGTCTGTTGTTTCAATGTAACTTCACATTCACTGGTTGTCCATTGTGTAGATTTGTGAATAAATTTATTATGTAAAAAAAAAAAAAAAAAAAATGTATTATAGAAGGATTAATTCTAGGAATATCTCGATTCTAGGTTCTACCGATAATTGAAGAATAGATGACCCAAAGTAGATTTTTGGAAACCGATCGATACTGTTGCCAATAGATTTGCAAAACATTATTATATAGTTATTGCAAATACATCGATTTTTCCCTTTAAAGAAAAAAAAACAAAAAACTTAAGATAATTTTAATAAATATCTGTTTTATCTATATTTATACTATTATTTAAAAGGACAAGCTACTTTTTATTTATTATTACTAACCACGAAAACTACAGAGCCAATCTGTACTATATTTTAACTACATCATATAATAAAATTATTATGATATAGGGTAAACCAGACAGTTATTGACGCCCTATCTTTAAAATTTGAAAAAAAAAAAAAAATAGCAAAAAAAAAAAAAAAAAAAAAAAAGAAAGGAAATCATAAAATATCTTTTAAATCCTACAACTCAATTGTGTAAAAATATATTATTATTATTATTATTATTATTATTATTATATTATTATTATTGTCCAGATTTCAAAAGATATTCATAAGGTGCCAATAACTGATTTTACATTATTTATTGTCGCTATATTGAAGGACATTCGAGGATTAATGTTTGGTGTGAACTTTCTTGCTTAGCTCAAAGTATAGTAATTAAGGAAAAATTACTTACAATTAGTTGATTGCATCACAGCAAATCTCAACTTTATTGAACTATTATTTCTATAACTTTATTATGAATATTCCCGAATATTTCTTTAATGGTGTCAATAACTGTCTGGTTAGCCCTAAAACAGCTGTTTTACATATTTTGTTTTCAACCCTTATCTAATTGATATTAACATAATTTATTTTACTGTATTGATTTGATAATGATATTCAATTATTATTATTATATTGTTTTATTATCTATGAGTATTTGTTCGAGATACCCCTTCCTAATAATGGGCCGCTGGGGATGCTTGCTCTTGCTTCTGCTGGCGTTATCTAAATCGTCTTCCGACAACCTGCCCTCAACGGACCTTCCTATTCAAGGTCAGTTTTTATTTATATTCAAATTATTTCAGTATATAAAATATATCTGCTTAGCAGTTTAGAGTTACTTTTCAGGAATGAAGCAAACTTACATGTATAGGGTTAGAACACAAAATAGTAACAGGTTTTTTGATAGAGAAGAAGATAATCGGGGATGCAATCTAAGAGAAACACCACGTCTAAAGGTTGTTTTATATTACACGGCACGACACGTAGCGGACCGTAGCGTTTCAGACAAGACAAATATTAGGATAGTTAGTTTTATAGTGCCTGCGTATATATAGCAGAGCGGATCCGGCAAGACACGGCACGTTACAGACAAGACATTAAGACATTTCTCGAAAAGAATATTTGGTCGGAGCCGGTCCGTGCCG
This sequence comes from Euschistus heros, assembly GCA_003667255.2. Taxonomy (NCBI): domain Eukaryota; kingdom Metazoa; phylum Arthropoda; class Insecta; order Hemiptera; family Pentatomidae; genus Euschistus; species Euschistus heros. The sequence goes on along the minus strand of RCWM02001382.1, from coordinate 18,577 downwards.
GACCGTGTATGACCGTGTCTTTTTCGTAGTATACTTTAGTTTCCGACTCCGACAGTGCAGTACTGCACTGACTTTGCCCCGTTCTAGTTCTTTTTCTGTATAAATTTGATTCCATTTTTTTTTTTTTTTGAAAAACTGGGTGTTGAAAAATGAATTGAGTGCTTAAGGAGTAACACATTGAAAATTTTATATAATATAAGAATATAAAAACAGAAATTTAACATGTGCAATTATAAAAAAAAATATCTATTCAAAACAATTTGTATAAATTTCTACTCGATGTTCAGGACATGTAGGTTTTCTAGATTTAGTGCATGCTTTCTTGACTTTTTTTATCCTTTTGTCTTGGACAAATAACACACCTGGACTAAACCTAATGACTAAACACTAGTACGAAGTAATATACTATAAACAAAAAGTCATTAAAAAAAAAATCTCCGCTTCGCCTGTGCTCCCGGTCCGTGCTGGAACCCGCTGTGCCTGATAATATAAAACAAGCCTAAGTAGAAATAATTTAATACGTGCTAACGTTTCGACCTGCCTCGCAGGTCTTCTTCAGGGCCACCGAACCACACTGGATAGGACGAACGACGATGACTGACGTTGGTACACAATTAAAGTATTTCTACTTAGACATGGTGTTTCTGTTTGACTGCATCCTTAATTATTTTCTTTTCCATTCATCTTAACAGTCAACTATACTTTTATCTTAATACAGCTGTTGTATATTCATATGTTAATGGATTTATAAACAATGGTTACTAATGTGTGTTTTTCCTCAAAGATTAATTCAGTTTGTGTTACATTTTCTATGGGTAAGGACCTCTGAAATTGGCGATGTCAAACCGCGCGTAACACCAATGTTGTTTAAGATGAAGGAAGCATCAGTGAATGTACAGTGGAGCGATGGTTCCAAAAATTTCGTCTTGAAGATTTTTATCTCGAAGACAGACGAAAGTCGCGGTAGGCCTTGATCATGTCCATTTGAGGGCTTTCTAAGAAGAAAACCCTACTTAGAAGTAAGACGAAAAAACTACTCCAGGTATTGCGAGAGAAGTTAGGATTGAATATTTAGCATTATAACCTAACAAAATTATATATATACTTTTTTTTATTTATATTTTTTTTTTCAAATCCTCCCGATTTATTGATACAGTAAAACAAAAATATAAAATAACAATTTTGAAGGGATACTTTTTTGCCTACTCGGCATTTTTAGATTGGTATCTCTCCAGATTCTTCTGCCTCAGTTGACTTAATGTCGTTCCTTTCCATGACCAGTGAGGAGGAGTCACTTTGCTGGCGATGTAATCAGTGGAGTGTATTTTCATTAAAATAAAATAAACAAATAAAAAAAAAAAAAAAAAAAAAAAAAAAAAACCGTTCAATACAGTTTCAGAATTTTGTTTGAGTTAGGATTGATGAATTAATTGTCATTTCTATTGGCCCTATTTTATTAGAAAACTAGTTTCGAATGCTAAACGTTCATCTTCACTTCTAAAACATACAATTTTTTTTTTCAAAACATGTAAGAAAAGAAATTAAATACATTGGTACTCACCTGAGGAGATATAAAAGATATCTTAAATATATAAAGAGTGAAGGAAGGGGGAAGGGCCGGTACCAGGTAGTTTCAATCTTTTTGGAGTTTTTCCTATGACTAATTGGATTTTTCCTTTGGAAACAAATTTAAAAGGGAAATGTTTATCTGGTCATTTAAACAAAAATCTGGATTGATTTTGAACGATTTTATTATTTGTAATGTTTCATAAATTTAGGCTATTTTCTGTTTGATGTATTGTGTGTAATACATCAATTAGGAAAATCCAATTAGTCATAGGAAAAACCACCAAAAATTGAACCTACCTGGTCCTGGCCCTACCCCTTCCACTAAGGATATATTTCGGATATCTGTTAGGCCTCCTCAAGTGAGTAACAATATTTGATTTATTTTTCTCACATTTTTGAAAAAATTGGTAAATGTACGTCTACAAATTGATTTAACAAATTGCTCATGTTTTGAAAAAAAAAAAAGAAAAAAAAAGTTATATGTTCTAGAACTGAAAATGAATGTTTAGCATTTGAAACTAGTTTTCTAATAAAATGATTCCAATAGAAGCGGCAATTAATTAATCAATCCTAATAGTAAGATAAATTTATCAGTCTTTTAGAAGCTTTTTTTATTTCGCCTCATTAGGTGAGTATATACATGTTTGATTTCTTGTCTTTCGGTTTTTAAAAAGAATATTATATATAATTTAAGTAGGAAAATGTTGATTGTCTGAATTCTTTTGTATGCTTTTAGAACTGATGAATGTTTTACATTCGAAACTAATCATCAAATAAAAAAATCCATTGAAGCGGCAAATAATTTATCAATCCTAATCATAAACAACTGTTTTTATGTCTTATAAAACCTGTTAGTATGTTATCAAACAAGACTAGAACGTTCTAGATTCTTCTTAGCCTAAATATATATAGATACCTCACCACTAACAAAAGCCAGACGCCTGTGAGACTGTGTGGAAGTGCGTATCTCGTTAAGAGAAATATTTGTTGCCTAGAGTTTATTTTCATTTCAGTTTATGTTGTTATGTTGTCTTATATCCTTCTGTATATCTTGATCTCTGCTTTTAAAACCGTTTTACACCCAACAGGCGTCACATTATGAGCTGTCAACTGTTTGAAATTTTTGTTTTTCTGTTTTAATGGGTTTTATTGGCCAAATGTTACGACAATCTATCTCACTAAAAGAGAACAAGAAATAAAATAATGTGATACATCGATTTTCAGACGCTAGTTGAACTTCTGCATTCGAATGGGCATGTAGCTTGTTTTAGGATGAAACGGATTTTTGAGTGATATATATATAAAGTGAATTTTGCAGAATATATTGACCAAAAGTGAATAAAGATTTGGAACTGGGTTTTGTAAACTAGATAATGTGGTAGTTGAAGTGAATATGATATGCAATTCAAAACATTATCTCCCGGCAGACCAACTTAGCGGTCTCACGTTCTAATGTCCTGCACGTGAGAGCAGGTTTTGTTATGTCCTGAACGTGACTTTAAATTTATGTTTAAATTCTGAATTATATTATCTAGGCTTTACCTGTACCTAGTAATTTTAAAAATATATATTTTTTTTTATTTATTAAAATAATCTATATTCTTTTTAAGTTGCTAGTTAGTGTTTTGAAATTAACGAAATAAAAAATAGTTTGGTGGAGAAGATGATGAGGGATGCAGTCAAAGAGGAACACCACGTCTAAGTAGAAATACTTTAACTGTGTGCCAACGTTTCGACCTGCTTTGCAGGTCATATTCAGGGCTATAATAAACAAAATACTAGATGTGACGAAAATAACAGACTCATAAACATATAACAAATGGAATACAGAATGACATGGTCTTATCATCCTTTTATCCACTACCGTTACAATAATATTTTCCCTTATCATTACTGCCTTGTCCTTAACCTTACCTTTATGATTATTGATTTATGTATCTATTTTTTTTCGATAGAATTTTTCTTATATATTTTTTCATCCATGCCATTCTGTATTTCATTTGTCATTTTTTTTTTATCGGTCTGTTATTTTTTGTCATCTAGCATTTTGTTCATTATAGCCCTGAAGATGACCTGCAAGGAAGGTCAAAACGTTGGCACGCATTAAAGTATTTCTTAGACGTCATCAGTTGTTGTTTAGACTTCGGCTAGAATGGTCGCAGAGAATTACCCACTCCAGCAGATAAGACTTATTTTCTTTCTTTTATAAACTTTTCTTCATTCTTTATTTTTTATGGTTATATTATTCTTAAAGAGGTTTTATTATTTACTTTCTTATGTTTAATGTTTTTTTTTTTTTTTTTTTTTTTTTTTTTATTATAGAAGTGAAAAAATTTATTTTTGAATAAGGCATATTAATTTTATTTAGGTACTTTTTGTTATTAAAACAATTAATTTATTTTATTTTAATTTTTTTTTGGCTATTGAGGAGCATTGAAGTTAAATTATGGGAGAGCCTCCTGATCCTCCCGATTTATCCAGTCCAAAGACAAAAAAAAGAAAGTGGGCTCGGGGCCGAATTAAATTTCCACCCGACAAAAAAAATCTTTCCCCAAAAATGTAGAAAAATACTTTCCTACATATTTAGTGGCAAAAAACAGAATAGATGAAGAAGATTTTAGAAAAACATCACCCTTCTTTATTCAGAAAGTAATTTCCAATCTGGTAGGAGATGTTAAAAATGTAAAAAAAATTGAGTGATGGATCTCTTTTAATCGAAACATTAAATAATAACCAATCAAACAAGCTCTTATCTTGTAAAGACTTCGGGGGTCAATATCCAGTAGAGATAACGCCACACAATACATTAAATTATAGTAAAGGCGTGGTACGGTGTTATGATTTTCAATACTTGGAAATTGAGGAAATTAAAAAAGAACTAACCCCGATTATTAAAGATATAGTTAGGATTAAAACAAAAAGTAAGGGAAATGAAATATTAACCCACAGTTACATCATTACCTTTCCTACCTCTAAACCACCCGAAACTTTAAACATTGGATATGAAACGGTTCGAGTTCAGCCCTACATTCCGAATCCCTTAAGATGCTTCAACTGCCTAGGTTTTTCTCACCCAACAATTCACTGCAAAAAAAGAATCCGTTTGCGTACAATGTGCTCAGCCACGACATGGTGAAAATATAAAATGTAACCAGCCAGCCAAATGTATAAACTGTAATGGCCCCCATAATGCGCTTAACCGTTCCTGCCCTGTTTTCGTCTTACAAAAGGAAATCAAGGCTATTCAAGTGAATAACAAAGTTTCACTAAACGATGCCAAAAGAATTTATAAAGAAAAAAATCCAGTTCACTTCAATGCAACATTTGCAGAAATTACAAAAAATAGAGAAAAAAAAGTGGAGAAAAAAGAAGAAGGCCAATATAATATATTATTTTTTAAATAATAACGAAACAATCGAGATTAATAAACCTAGCGAGGCTACAGAAAATAATGAATCAAAAAAGGAAATAAAAAAATTAAATTGTACTCAAAGTACAACGATGCTTTTGGACCAAGCTCATTGTAAGTCCCACTCCCCCTATCCCCTCCCTCCCCCCCCTCCCATCCCTATTCCTGCCCCCACCCCACCTTCTACTAATCCAGTCAGAGTGACGAGGAGTAGTAGAAATATCGTAGGGCCCTCCTCTCAGCCGGAGCCCAGTACCTCTTCCATTTCAACCTCTACTGAACCTAGAGACGAAAAAGCCTCAGTTCATGTAGATGACACGCCTATGTCTATTGATGACACGGGCCAGATATCCGAAGAAACAAGAGTTCACTAGAGTGACCCATAAGAAAAATATTAAAAAGAAAAAAACTAAAAGATAGCACTTAAACCGTACTCTTTAAGAATGATAAAAAAACCCAATAAAATTGTATTAATCAATAGTTATTACATTATTTACTCACTTAATAAAATATATATAACAAATATATTTCTCTTAAAATTAAAAATAATAGCTGCTTTATAACATTTCTAATGTATAATATCCCAAACGTCATTGCTATTGAAGTTAATAACCATAACAATAACAATAATAAGATCTCTGCTTACGGATATCTTAACATCTGTTTACTATTGCCATTTATCACCATAAACATTACCGAAACATTAACACTAGCCTTTTTAAACTCTATTCACTTACCATTATTTTCGTCCTACGAATATATCTTCTACCATATAATATATACTCAATACATTTATAATATTAATATTATAGTATGTATGCTTGACTTCTCTTTTTTTCTCACTAAATATATTTTATATGTTTATAACATACCGCAGCCCCCGTTTTACAATCAGGGTAACAGTATAAGTTATAAGAATATAACTTATACTGTACGCACTTATGAAATATTATCGTCATTATCCCATATATATACCCCTTTTTACTTATCCCTTCTTCTCGCTATATATATTTTATCTATTTATACTCCTCTAAATTGCATCGTATATACATACTTATTTATTATATTTTCTCAATTGTTTATATATACTTAACATTGGCTCCGAATCAAGAACAAGCTCTGTATTACTTTTCTCTCTATCTTGTATTATATATTTTATGTACTTATATTCTTCTAAATTTTATGATATTTATAATATTGTACTTACTTATTTATATTTACTCATCGTTTTCCGTATATTTATCCTCGCCATCACCTCATGATCAACAAGCTCTTAAATACTTTCCCTCTCATCTAATAATTTATATTTTATGCTTTTCTATTCCTCTAATATGTATCATATATTCTTATTGTTTTATTTACACTCATTCACTTCTTTATCTATTTTTATTTGTTTATTTATTCATTTTCATTACTTTATTTGATTATTCCTGCCTTCTATATCTTTACATATTACATTACAACAATTCTGTATTACCTACCACATTATTGTGGTTATTGGTGTATTATATACATATTCTGCTACAAAGGGTCATACAAAGCTATTTTATTTTATATTTATTTGTCTATATATTTCAAACCCATTACAAATAATTTTTTATGACCCTAGTTCAATGGAATTGTAACGGCTTAAAGACTCATTTCAATGACCTGAAGGTACTTATCCAGGATAAAGACCCGTTTTGCCTAGCCCTCCAAGAGACTCATCTCTCAGCAAATGACAAATTCAGTCTAAAAAATTTTAAAATCTACAGAAATGATACTTCAAACTCAAACAATAATCATCATGGGGTTTTAATAGCGGTAAACAAATCTGTATACTCCAAACAATTACCATTAAACTCCCACCTCCAGACTGTAGCAGTCTCCATTCACCTTCGCTTCAACTTGACCATTTGCAACCTCTATTTATCACAGGACCGTACAATAGATACAAAAAGCCTACTAGACATATACAAACAATTGCCACAACCTGTTCTCTTTGTTGGAGATTTTAATGGCCACAATCCCTTATGGGGTTCACAGGATACTAACGTTCGAGGTAAAGTAATAGAAAGCTTTTTAGACCACTCAAATCTTCTCCTACTTAACACCGGCGAACCTACGTTCCTTAGCTCCAGCTATAGAACATTCTCCTCAATTGACCTTTCCCTTTGCAGCCCTAGCCTTTACAATATAATAAACTGGACAGTTTCACCAGACCTATGTGGTAGCGACCACTTCCCTTTGCTTATGAAATTCATAAATATTAACCCCACTCACACCAAACCAAGATGGGTCCTAGACAGAGCAGATTGGAATCTTTTTAACTCCTTGACCACACCACCTCAAAACCATCCATCCGAAATGAGCATCGACATAGGGTGCGAAATTATCACTAATAAAATTATACAAGCAGCTACAGTGTCTATACCTATGACCTCAGGCTCTCCAAAAAGACCACTCGTTCCCTGGTTCAATGATGCTTGCAAAAAGGCAATTAAAGAACGTCGTAAGGCCCTTAAAAAATTTCAAAAATCAATGACGTCCGAAAACATGACGGAGTACAAAAAACAGCGAGCTTTTTGCAGAAAATTGTTCAATTCATGTAAATCAGATTCATGGAAGAAATTTACAAGCTCTATAAATTCCTCTGCTACATCAGCTGATATATGGAATAAAGTCCGCAAACTCACCAAAAATCAATCTTCCATACAATACACCATATTAACAAAAGGCCAATTATCTGACGATCCCCAAATTGTATCAAACGTATTCGCCGATTTCTATGAAGAAATTTACAAAAACTGAAGACAATAGCAACAGTACCGATGAAATAGAAACAGACTTCATAGAAAATTTTGAAACAGAATATTATAACATCCCCTTCTCAATGTGGGAATTCAAAAATATCCTAAATACTGTTAAAGGAACAACGCCTGGTCCGGACCAAATCCATTATGATATGGTCAAAAACCTGCCTGCAGATACTCAAAAATGGTTACTGGAATTCTATAATCATGTTTGGCGAACGGGACACTTACCAAAATCCTGGCGCAATTCAATAATAGTTCCTGTTCTAAAAACTGGAAAAGATAAAAGGATCCCAAACAGCTATCGACCTATATTTCTTACAAGTTGCCTCAGTAAGATTATGGAGCGCATGGTGAATAAAAGATTAATGTGGGTCATAGAAAATAACAATTTGCTTCAACCATTTCAGTCCGGTTTCCGTAAGGGAAGATCCACTGTAGATCACCTGGTCACATTGGAAGCCGAAGCCCAATATTCATTTATCAATTCTCAGCATATGATTGCTATATTCTTTGATTTAAAAAAGGCCTTTGATAACATCAATCACAAAGTTATTCTAAATAAACTATCATCTATTGGAATCAGAGGACATTTTTTTCAAATATGTACAACAATTTCTATCAAATCGCCACTTTAGAGTCAGGATAGGATGCGAACTTTCAGATATACATAAACAAGGCAACGGTGTTCCTCAAGGTTGTGTCCTTAGCCCAACTTTGTTTTGCCTAGCAATAAACGACCTGGGACTAAATTTACCGAGAGGTGTCAAACCCCTATTGTTCGCTGATGACCTGGCTATAATTTGTCGCTCAGAAAACATCTACAATATACAAACAAAAATTACAGGAAGCCATAAATAGGCTGCACTGCTGGTCTTTATCCGTTGGCCTACAATTCTCCTCCGAAAAATCTAATTGCTTGCACTTTACTCGTAAAAGAAACACTCCTCCCTCTCCTGAACTCCGATTAGGAAAAAAAACTCCATAATTCCCTACACAAACAATCACAGATTTTTGGGCATGATATTCGACCGCAGACTAACTTGGGAGTCACACATTTCCACTCTAAAATCAGCATCCACAAAAAGACTGAAAATATTAAAATATCTTAGTGGCACCTCCTGGGGTTCCGACAGACACTCATTAATACAAATCTATCGAGCTATAATATGCTCCAAATTGGACTATGGTTGTTTTATTTATGGTTCTGCCCGACTCCAATTACTAAAAAATTGATTCCATCCACCATGCTGGAATTCGTTTATCGACGGGAGCGTTTCGAACTAGTCCCATTCTTAGTTTATGCTGTGAATCAGGGATACCCCCACTATTGTTCAGAAGAAAAAAGTTAGCAGTTAATTATATCTCCAAAATCCTACCTTATTCCGAACACCCAGCACATAAATACATTTTTAAATCAAAATTCGCTAAATTATTTTCAAAAAAGCCGAACGCAACACTTCCTTTTTAGGAAAGAGTAAAGTCAGCTATCAAATTCCTACAAGAAATACCAATATATAAACAAGAAGTTTATAACCCTCCATGGACAAACAAACCTCCTAAAACACTGCTTCAATTAAAAAAACTTCCTAAAAATAATACCCCTCCTTCTGTATACAAATCTGAATTTCTCTGTCTCCTTCAAAACATACCAAAACCTTTCGAAATTTATACTGACGGATCTAAATCCGACTGCTCAACCGCATCATCATTTGTTACCCATAACTCCACTCATAAAATAAAACTACACAAACTATGCAATATATTTACGGCCGAGCTCCATGCAATATCATCAGCTCTCCACTTCTCCATGTCAATAGATCAAAGCATCATCGCCATAGTTACGGATTCGTTGAGCTCATTAAAAGGCATCAACAACATTTACCCCAAACATCCGATTATTCTAAAAATCCATTACTACCTCAATATATTAGAAAACATGGGAAAGTCGGTCTACTTCATCTGGATTCCGAGTCACACAGGGATTATTGGCAATGAATTAGCTGACATCGCAGCGAAACAAGCACTTACCCTCCCTGGCCGTGGCGTGGGTATTTTAACACCACAAGAAATGAGCCATCCCCTCAAAAATGAAATTCTACAAAATTGGCAAAAAATATGTGGAATGAAAGTCCACCAAACAAGTTAAAGGAAATTAAAAAATCAGTAAAGCCATGGATCACATCGAGTCATCAGAATCGTAGGGAGGAGGTAGCTATGACTAGATTAAGGATCGGCCATACGAGGCTGACCCACTTACATCTGATAACGAAGCAGCCACCGCCAAGGTGCCAACATTGCAATGGCTCCCTAACTGTGAAACATATATTTCAAGAATGCGCTTTCTATCTCGCGAAATTAGCTAGAATAGGATTTTCAACTAACATTTCGGACACCCTCGGAAATGATATATCAAAAGCCAAAACAGTTCTTAATTTTTTAAAAGAAAATGATCTGCTTAACAATATCTAATTAATCTTCCAACACAATAATGCTTATATAACAAATTTTATCTTAATTCATTTAATATATTATAAAAATTAACATATTATAAAATATACAATATTTATTCTCTTAATCAATTTTCTCAGGGGTCCTGTGGGGCTGTGGCTGGGGGCGGGGGCTACCTGGGGTTGGGGCGGATCGGTCCCGCTTGGCGGGGAATGCGACACGGCTGCTTGGGCTAGTTTTGCTCCAAACCTCGTGGGGATGTGGACTTTTCCATATAGAATAAATGTAAATGGTTTTTATCTACATTCCACAAATGAGCTTTGTATATTAAAAAAAAAAAAAATGTATATATATACAGATAAGCAAGCCGTGGCGTTTTTCCTTCTCGGCGGGTGCGACTCGTCTCTCCTCGGGGCGCGCCTCTATCCGCAGCACCCATTCCGGGCCAAATTAGAATTAGAATTAATAAAAATTACGCAGGCATTGATGACCTTAGGGTTTTATGCCTATAAGCCCAAACAAACAAACAATTTCTTAGACGTGGTGTTCCTCTTTGACTGCATCCTTAATCATCTTCTCTATTCATCTCAACAGTCGAGTTTACTTTTATCATTAAAAAATAGTTATTATTCTAGACACAGATTGTGTTTTCCAAGGATAGTCTATTGGTAATGTAATCTGGTAGTAATATTTTCAAACCAAGATTCAAAAAAAAAAAAAAAAAAAAGCACCCGTGTATTTATATTTAGATTAGAAAACCGTTTTTAAATACGTTATGTTGGAGTCCAGTCTGTGTTAGTACAGTGAACAGTGAACAACAGTGTTAATACCGTGCTCAAGTACAACATGATTAGACCCTGTCCTCTCTATACGGGCAGCGTCTGATATTGACTTTTTTCTCTATTTTTTTTTTTATTTTTTTTCTTTTTCATCTTTTGTGTTCTACTTTTCTTTTAAAAAATGGAATTTTGTGCTTCAAATAGTGAAGAACAATGGGAAGAGGTACAAACCTCAAAAGGTACGAAAAGAAAAAGATTAACCTCGAACAAAAAAATAGAAGGTAACGCAATACTTACAAAAAATATTTATGACATTTTGAGCGATGAGGAAGAGGATATTCCAAAAGAATGCTTAGATCAAGCAAATAAAAAAACAAAAATTCCACCGATTGTCCTGTATAACAAATTCAAAAATTATAAAAGCTCACTAGAGTATTTAAATAAGAATATAAAAAATCAATATCATTTAAAAAATAAAGGCAATAGAATGCTGATTTATACTTCAACTAAAGAAGATTTTAATACTCTAAAACATCTAATAACAGAGAACAAAGGAGAATACCACACATACACTTTATATGAAGATAAAACTCCTTCATTTGTATTAAAGGGTCTACCTCCTTCTGTAGAGGTAGGTGATATTATTGATGATTTAAAAATTCAAAATGTTGCTGCTATTAAAGCAACTCAGTTTATAAAAACAACAGAAGAAGGAAACCAAATCAAACTACCGATTTATGTAGTTACACTACAAAACATGGAAGAAATTAGTAAAATCAAAAAAATCAAATATGTTTGCAAATGCCACATCAGATGGGAGCGTTACAGAAATTCTAAAGAAGCGACGCAGTGCTTTAGGTGTCAATCTTTTTTCCACATCGCCAAAAACTGCAATAGAAAACCTAAATGCTTGAAATGTGCCCAGGAACACGAAACAAAGGAATGCATGAAACAAGATGGCGACTTGACATGCATAAACTGCAGACAAAAACATGCGGCAAATCACCCAGAGTGCCCCTATAGAATCCAGCAAATAGAAGCAAAAAAGAAAAGAAGCGTCTGGAAAATAAACGAATCTCAAAAAAGCCATACAAAATTCCAATATAAGACTGAAGAACACCCACCACTATCAGCCACTAAAGAAATAAAGGGCTTCTCTACAACTTCAGAAAACAATGACAATACAGGTACCGGTCAATTTAATTTTCTAAAAGATCTTAAAGACTTATTTAAAACATTTAACCTACCCCGTATTATAAAGACTGTTAAAACCACAATTGGAAAATTAAAAATATGTAATGACCCCATTGAAAAAATTAGTATCTTAATTGAAGGGGTTATGGAAATTTTAGCCTAAATATGGCAAATAATTGTAAAAATAATGTAATGTTTTGGAATTGTAGGTCCATTGCTAATAAAAAACAACTTTTTAAAGAGTTTTTAAAAACTAATAACGTACAAATTGCGGGTATTGCGGAAACACATTTAAGTGATGCTAGTTCCTTAATTATTGAGGGGTATATAGTACACAGAGCAGATAGAAATAGCCATGGTGGAGGAGTGGCCCTAATTATTCACAAATCCATTAAACACCACCGTATTAAAATTTCTAATATACAAAACCTAGAGGCTATAGCAGTAGAAATCGAACATGATAGGTATCCATTGACAATAGTTTCATGTTACAAACCACCAAACAAGAAATTAAAATTAAGAGACTTGGACAGTATTTTTAAATTGAATAGGAGATTAGTTGCCATGGGGGATTTTAATTCAAAACATTTCGCATGGAATTGTTTTAATAATAATCGGGATGGTACAAAATTACTGGACTATTGCCTTCAACATAATATAAAAATAAATGCACCGGATAAACCAACTTATTATCCCACTGATAGCTTCAGGAAACCAAGTATTATAGACTTAGTTTTAACCAAAAATATAACAACAATAAATAAAATTCACTCAGTGCCGGAACTAACCTCCGATCACAACCCTCTAGCATACCAGATCAAACTCCAATTAAAACATTACAATAATAATAAACAATCCAATACAGAAATAAACTGGAAACAATATAAAGAAATAATAAACAAAAAACTTGAAAACGAACTTCACTTAGTTACAAAAACTGATTTTGAAAAAGCAGTGGAACATTTCCAAAAGTGTATACAGTCATCAATAGTCGAATCTACACAGCAAAGCTTTAACCGATTAAATTTTAATAGAAATTGTAATACTAAAAATCCATATATTCATTTTTTGATCAAACTAAAGAATATGTTCAGACGTAAACACCAACAACACCTAATCACAACATTCAAAAAAATCGAAATATACTTATCTAAAATAATAAATAAACTAATATTTAATCAGACAAATAAAGAATGGAACGATAAGCTTAGTAAAGTCAAAACAACCGATAAACTCTGGTCAATACATAGAATTTTTAAAAAAGGCAGAACATACCAGTACCCACCTCTTACATATTTAAATAGAACCGAATTTTCTCCTTCTGGTAAAGCCAATCTGATAGCTGACCATTTAGTAAAAATAAGTAATAAAAATAATAATTTAGGAACCAAAAATCACACCACAAGAATAAACAAAGAAGTAAAAAGAAAATTAAACGAAAATATAGACACTCCCCAAAATGCACTCTGTAATTATTCCGAAATTTACAAAATATTGAAAAAAATTAATACGAAAAAACACCTGGTCACGACGCAATATTCCCAATATATTTAAAAAAATTACCACCCGCAGGAATTAAACGACTGGCACAATTGATAAATTCAATGCTAAAATTGAAACATTACCCACAACTATGGAAAATGGCTATAATTAAAGCGATTTCGAAACCTAATAAAGATAAAACACTTGTAGAAAACTACAGACCTATAAGCTTATTGTGTGTTATAGGCAAAATAGCTGAAAAAATAATATTTCAAAGATTAAATTCGTTTATTAAAAATAACAAAATATTTATAAACGAACAATTTGGTTTCAGACATCAGCATTCTGCTATAGCCCAATTAGGCAGGTTGACCGACCACATCACCGAGGGATTTAATAACAAACAACACACTGGTATGGTATTACTCGACGTGCAAAGAGCTTTTGACAGTATCTGGCATAACGGGCTAATATTCAAACTGACGCTTTACAATTTTCCACCATATTTAATAGCACTTATAAAATCATATTTAGCAAACCGCACGATAAAAGTATCTATAGACGGCCACTACTCCACAGAACGTACACTTTCCGCCGGTCTCCCTCAGGGCGGGGTTTTATCTCCAACACTTTACAGTATTTATATAAATGACATACCTAACTCATTTAAAGTTCAAAAATCTCTGTTTGCCGATGATACGGCTATTTATACTTCAAGTTATAGACCAGACACAATCACTAATAGACTGACTACAGCACTAAAAAAAAATAGAGAGATTTTACAATAAATGGAAAATAAAAATAAATCAGGAAAAAACACAAGCAATAATATTTACAAAGAGACGGCCAAACAATATTCCCCAACTGACTGTAAACAGAACGCCTGTACCTTGGTCCACACAGATCAAATATTTAGGACTCAAGATGGATAAAGGACTGACGTTTACTTCACACATTGATTATGTGTGCAATAAAGCAAACAGGGCTCTGTGTACTATATACCCATACTTTAACAGGAAATCAAAGCTAAGCGCAGATAATAAACTATTATTATACAAAGCTTGCTTAAGATCTATTTTAACATACGCAAGCCCTATATTTAGTTCTATGTCTAAAACAAACTATAAAAAACTACAAGTATTCCAAAATAAATGCCTTAGAATCACAGGAAACTATGCATTCCACACAAAAATTGAGATTTTACACAAAGAACTGTGTATACCTTATATTAAAGTGTTTATTAAGAAAATATGTAAACAATTTTTTACTAAGTGTAAAAACAATAAAAACCCACTTATAAAAAATATAGGGAACTACACAAAAAATAGTACAAAGCGATATGTACATAAAAGAACTAAGCATTTATTATTGTAATAAATCAATCTAAATTATTATTGTTATTTTAAATATGCTTGTAGTATGTATATGTATAAAGAATTGCATATGTATGTAAATATGTGTGTAAGCAGGTATGTATGAGTATGTAAGTGTGAATATGTATATGTGTATGTATGTATATGTGTATATATATATATATATATATATATATATATATATATATATATATATGTATGTATGTATGTATGTGTGTGTGAGTATGTATATATATATATATATAGATATTT
The DNA here is from genome assembly GCA_003667255.2 of Euschistus heros. NCBI lineage: Eukaryota > Metazoa > Arthropoda > Insecta > Hemiptera > Pentatomidae > Euschistus > Euschistus heros. Next base: position 3,276 of record RCWM02001382.1, on the reverse strand, counting down.
AAGAATGTATAGTCACAATTCTTGTTTATTTTATTACTAGGATGTTACATTTTTCTGTTTAATTGTTGAAAGTTTTTTTATTTTCGTATATTTTTCTTTCATATAAACTATGATTACATCATATATATTTAAGTTGATTATTAGTATTATATTTAAGTTGAGCCTGGTCTATTTTCTTGGTACAGCATATAATCTTGTGAATTGTAAATACTAATTATATAAGAAATAAAGGAAAAAAAAAAAAAAAAAAAAAAAAAAAAAAAAAAAAAAAAAAAAAAGATCTTAATGTTCCATATGTTGCTGATTTAGCCCTAACCATATCTATCCTGTCATAGTAAGCTCCATAACCACTCAAATCCCCTAACTTCTCATTCCTGATAATCCTCCGTTATAGGACTTATTTAAGTGCTACTGATGATAAGTACTTTTCAAGTTTTGTCACGTTATTGTAACAGTTAACAGCACATTTTCTTGATGTATAAATTTTGTACAGTTGTTAATTTCAATTAATTGTTATTAAAAAAAAAAATAAATAATATTTACAACTTTACGATAAAACTATAAGTAAAATAGAAAAACATGTTTGTTTGTTTGTTTATTTCGTTTAACGTCACTTTTATGCTGCTATGGCTAATCGGACGATGCTACGGTGGGAGTCCTAAATTTTGCCTATCCAGGTATAATTAGGATAGGGATCTTTAACGAGTAACTGACATCGCACAGGCTCGGGAGCCCCATTTTACGTCCCTTTCGAAGGACGGCATAGCTAAGGATTTTTTACTCCCTTTAAAAAATCCTAAGGTCATCTGCCGGGCTGCGAACCCGCGATCTTGGGTTTAGTAGGTTGCTATGCTAACCACTACACCACAAGTTGATTGATTAATAAAGAATCAAGTAAATTCAGCTCATTAGTAGCACTTCAATAAAGTTTTATATAAGAAGATCCCAACGCCATTTTCTTTTCAGATTGCCAAGGTGGTTGTTGGGATATTAATGGGAAGTTGAATGACAAGTGGATTTATGTGGGAATGTAGCTTATAATATATATAAGCTATATATATTTTCCTCAGAATTGTTCTTTCGAAAATTCTCAGTGCGTTTATTGTGGAAGTACACACGGTCCATGTTTCAGCAGAGTATGCCACGATAGGCCTTATTAAGGTTTTATATAACCTTACCTTCGTTGTCCGTGACCGGAAAAGCTTGATGTTCGTGAAATAGGCTCGGTTACCTGCCATAATCCGTTTTTGCACCTCTGTTGATATCTTATTTTCACAGTTGAGCTCAGCACCAAGATAGGTAAATGTTTTCACATTTTTAAACGAGTATCCGTCTATGATTAGATTTTCACTTATTCTTGAATAATTGTTTGGACTGACGTACATATATTGGGTTTTAGCCTTATTTATTTTCAAACCAACTACCTTGCCTTCAGCCTTCAACAAACCAAACACGCCTATCAAGGCTTGCTTGCTCCTCGATGCCAAACTAATATCATCCGCATATGCACAAAGTTGATTAGACGTGTACAGTATATCTCTATTGATATTTAGCTTTTTTACAACACGAAACGTGCAGCGCAAGATTAAATAATGTAGCAGATAATGCATCCCCTTGTCTAACTCCAGCTGTAACTGGAAAACTGCGATTGAGGTGGCCATTAATATACACATTAGCATTGCTACCTTTCATAGATATCTGTTTGAGACGAACTAGTTTGTTCGGGATATTAAATTCCCGTAGTGTACTTAACATTTTGTTCCTAGCAACACTACCAAAGGCACGGCAGTAACCTATAAATAATGTATGGAGGTCAGTGTTAACATAACGAAAATCTGGTAAATATAAATATAAAGAAATTTAAAAATGACGAGTACTATTGTTCTTGTTTTTTGAACAAAATAAATTTCATTAGAGATTTCAAATTTAATTATTCATTATTTTTATATGAGAATTGTAAAATAAATTTTTATAAAAAAAGACTTTATAACACGATTATTTAATATACACTTAACAGAAAAAAATAAAAATAAACACATTTTAAAAAAACTTTATTCTTCATTTTTATCGGGTTTTCTGACAAGGGATGTTCTTCTGAAAGCGGGTTTTCCCCCTCTTATATGACGAAAGGCGCTAATCCTGTCAGACATAAAATAAATTAAAACAATTCAATAAATAACACTGAAGTAGAATTTGCGAAATTTCAGTTATAGCAATTATTTTTTAAAATCAATTCCACATTCTTTCAAGACAAGAAGGTATGTATTTATCATAAAGCATTTTTTTCTGTGCCGTTTCACAACGTATTTTATAATACTTTTATAATACTTAAAAAATATTTAAGTTTATATACATTATAATAGTACACATAAGATGTATCCTATAACAAGTTGTCCTTAATTTATTTTTGTAACTCATAATTTAATTATTAATCAATTTTTATTATTATTTATTATTATCATTTATATAATAATTATTCATAGCCAGACGATTGTTGTATTGCACTCGTTTGTTATTCTTAGGGGACAAGTTGTCTCAAAATAAAGTTCATTTTTCTTCTTCTTCTTCTTCCTATTTTACAAAATTATGAGACCAAATCTGGGTGACCGTTTTTTTTTTGCTGTTGAGTGTAGTTACTATAATATTTTTTTTACTTATATTTTGAATAAAAAGGTCATGATATTATTTTTCGTATTTGATCAGCTGATAAATCGTCTAGCCGTTTCCTGCCTCATTATTTCGGTCTTCGCTGTAATTCAAGAACTTCAATTAGTGGAAAAGATAATTCGATACCGGAACTCTCTCGGCCTTAATGGTCTTTATTCGTTTTTCCTTTTAATATATATTTTTTTTAAATTTAGAAAACGACTCTTAAATATCATTTCAAGGCAGTTTCCTATATTCCTTTCCTTTTTCCATGTTTACAGCTGGTGTCCCAACTCATCCTAATACTTTTCTTACACACCTATAGTCACGTCAATGAGGAGTGAAGAGTGCATGAAATATGCGATTACATTTTGACTTCAGTGCTTTGTTAGGAATAGTTAGAAAGTAAACATACTAAAACTCCCCGCCTCTGGGAGTTGAGCATACGGTCGGGGAAGGGGAGAATGTCCCATTTTTCAGTTTGTCGATCATATCTCGAAAACAGTGGACGCTTATCGAATTTCCTATATATTTTTTTCATACTTATTTGTCGTACTTCCAGAGGTTTTCCTAATATACGTTTTGAAAATAGATGCTTTAATAATATATGTATGACGAACTTTGAATCCT
>RCWM02001383.1:0-36429 GCA_003667255.2 Euschistus heros | reverse complement strand
ATTATCAAATTTCTTTGAAAAACTCGGCAAGTCTCTTCTTTAATTACAATTTTAGAGCGCTCTCCCCTAATTCTAAAGATAACAGTTTGCGCTCATAGAAAATGGTTGGTTAATATGAAAGAAAATATTTATCAAAATGGTTATTTTGCTCGGCTACGGCTTTCTTGAATTCCTAATATAGGTCGCAACCCCAGAAAAGGTTTGTTAGTATAAGAAAAAAAACATAATTAATAAAATTCATTAAAATTCGGAATGAGTTCAGTTCTTAGATCCCCTCGACATTTAACACATCCCCTCAAAATTTAAACAAAAATCTTAGCGCCCCTTAAAAAAGAGTGAGTTAGTATTTTTTTAGGGCACTAACATGCTAAGTTAAAAATTTTTTTGGGCGGCGAGGAGGCGCTCTAAATTTGTTCTGATTGAAGTACGACTTAACCAATTTAAATGAGCAACATGATAATCGACGTTTCTTCATACTAGCTAAACTTTTTTAGGGCATAACATGCCTAAGTTAAAAAATTGTTTTGGGGGCGGGGCGCTCTAAATTGTTGAAATTTAAGTACGGCTTAATAAATAAAATAATATATAATTAAATAAAGCTGTATCATGCATGAGGGGGGAAACACAAATAATATTTGTAACAATACAAATAATATCGTGTAATAATGAATAAAATAAAATGATGGCAGCTGCTTCTTAAAGATATTTACAATTCAATAATAATCTATTGAAGAAATCCCCCCTATACTTACAAGGGGAGGACACACTCAGTCTCTCACGGATCTTTTTTGTTGGCGCAATTTTTTTGGGACGGTTCCTGGTCAAAAAAATATTAGACACATATTTTGCACGTTCCGAACCAATGGGCCCTAGACGCAGAGGACTGCGAGAAAAAAAAAAAATAGCATTAAACTAATTTATTTTTTATCTAAAGTTTAAAATGATATCGACATGATTCTTTGCACCAAGATTTTTAGTTTTGATTGCGAATTAAAGGAAAAAATACAGTCGCTCCGTAGATTTTGGTTTAGGTTAATTAAATTTCTACCAAGAAATGATTAGTTTTTTCAAGCAAAACGATACCTCTATCTACGATTTTTTACACACAAACAAATTGAGGTCAGATTCTAATTCAGCACCCTCATGAAAAATATTAAAAAAACGGTTATTCAACAAAATGGGACCCACTACAAAAATATCATTTGTTTTTGTCACCTACTGAGGCATCAGGAGAAACATGAAATTTTTAAACCGATTAGTTGTGTTACATACCTTAAATCGTCATTACTTTGTCATGCACATGTCACTGGTTGGTATCGCTCGGGAAAGAGGAGGGTCTTCAGCTTTCTTTGATGTTATATAAATGGGATAAAATTCGATGAACAAAAACCTATAGAAAAAATTGGAAATCCGAAAAAACATTTTGATTTTAACTTGAGTTTGAAACCAGATAGGCTGATGAAACTCATAAATTACATTCAAAACGTATTACCACCCTATATTTTGTGTAAAAAAATAAAGTTGATACGTAAACGTCTAAGCGTTCAATTTGACGTTTGTTATCAATTTAAACAAAAGTCGGCCTTACCATTGGTCAGGCCAACTTTGAGAGCTTACAAAAACTTGTAGCGTTGTTACTTGCTGATATTAGCAGGTGATTCTTACTCTTGGATCACCTGGGAAATTAAAAATGCATGGATTTTTACCATAGTTTTAGGTGGTTACAGCGCATGTGATAAAAACCTATTATTAGTGAAGCGGAATGTACCAAGTTATACGCCAAGAGGACTAGACGAGAAAGAAACCACTCACAAGAAGGTTCTATTAATCATAAATATCAGTATTTTCTATACTTCAGTGATTGAAGCTTGGCTGGCAATAAAGTTGTTTATCTTACAATATGAAATTGTTTATATTTTTTCTCCACTACATTTGGTCGGGCAGCGGTGGGATGTCCCACAATGATAGTTTGGAAGACAGGAACGTTTAGCTATGGAGGGAATTGATGAAGCAAGTATGATTACTCCTAGGGCAAAGCAAGCTTCAATGGAAGCCTATGAGTAATACTAGGCGCCAGCATGGTATACGCTGATAACACGAGCAATGTCTCGATATTTTGTAGACTTTTGTCGGGGAAATAGGCGAGTGGAGAGGAGTTGACGCGACTGACGAGATGTCCGCAAACAATTATATAGAAGCCCTGGAATTGGTCGCGAGTTCAGGGCTGGCGTGGGACGATCGGTTTTCAAAATTAACTTACTGAGGTTAAGGGACTAAGGGGTGTGAGGGCTGAAAGGGTTTGACTAATAACAATCCAAAAAACTTTTTTCTCATCATTAAACTGGGAAGATCAACTAGAAATCGGCATTTTGTCCCCGCTTTCCAAAGAGGTAAGAATCACCTGCTAAATATCAAAGTAACAACGCTACAATTTGTAAGCTTCAAAGTTGGCCTGACCAAATGGTAGGCAACTTTTGTTTAAATTGATAAAAACGTAAATTACGCTTAGACGGTTTTACGTATCAACTTTATTTTTTTACACAAAATATAGGGTGGTAATACGTTTGAAATGTATTTGGTTTCATCATCCTATCTGGTTTCAAACTCAAGTTAAAAATCAAAATGTTTTTTCGGATTTTCCAATTTTTTTAATAGGTTTTTGTTCATCGAATTTTACATTTATATACATCAAAAGAAAGCTGAGACCCTCCTCTTTCCAGCGATACCAACCAGTGAATTGCATGACAAAGTAATGACGATTTAAAGGTATGTAACCAATAATCGGTTTTTAAAATTTCATTTTCCTGGAAGAGGGTGAAAAGAAAAAAATGATATTTTTGATTTTGTTGAATAACCGTTTTTTAATGTTTTTGAGGGTGCTGAATTAGAATCTGACCTCAATTTTTGTGTGAAAAAATCTATAGAGGTAGTTTGCTTGAAAAACTAATCATTTTTTTAGAATTTAATTAACCTAAACCAAAAATCTATGGAGCGACTGTATTTTTCCTTTAATTCGCAATCAAAACTAAAAATCTTGGTGCAAGAATCATGTCGATATCATTTTTAAACTTTAGATAAAAAATAAATTAGTTTAATGCTATTTTTTTTTTTTTCTCGGCTTCTAGGGCCCATTGGTCGGAACGGCAAAATATGTGTCTAATATTTTTTGACCAGGAACCTCCAAAAAAATTGCCAACAAGATCCGTGAGAGACTGAGTGTGTCCTCCCCTTGTAAGTATAATTTCTTAATAGATTATTATGAATTGTAAATATTTAAGAAGCAGTGCATTTTATTTTATTCATATTACAAGATATTATTTGTTTTACAAAATATTATTTGTTTCCTCATGCAATAAAAGGCTTTATTTATTATATATTATTTATTTATTAAGCCGTACTTAAATTTCAAATTTAGAGCGCCCCGCCCCCAAAACAATTTTTAACTTAGCATGTTAGTGCCCTAAAAAAAAGTTAGCTAGTATGAAAGAAACGTAATTATCATGTTTCATTTAAATTGGTTAAGTCGTACTTAAATCACAAATTTAGAGCGCCTCGCCCCCAAAAAAATTTTTAACTTAGCATGTTAGTGCCCTAAAAAAATACTAACTCACTCTTTTTTAAGGGCGCTAAGATGTTATGTTTAAATTTTGAGGGGATGTGTTAAATGTCGAGGGGATCTAAGAACGACTCAGTCGATTTTAATGAAATTTATAATTATGTTTTTTTTATACTAACAAACCTTTTCTGGGGTTGCTCTATATTAGGAATTTAAGAAAGACTTAGCCGAGCAAAATAAAATTTGATAATATTTTCTTTCATATTAACCAACCATTTTCTATGAGCGCAAACATGTTATCTTTAAATTAGGGGGAGAGCGCTCTAAAATTGTAATTAAAGAAAGACTGCCGAGTTTAAAGAAATTTGATAATTACGTTTCCTACATATTAACTAACTTTTTTTAAGGACACTAACATGCTACGATTAAATTTGGGGGGAGGGTGCTTTAAATTTGTAATTGGTGAAAGAATAAGCGGATTTTAATGAAATTTAATAATTATCTTTCTTTCATACTAACTAACCTCTTTTTAGGCCTCTAACATGTTATGTTTAATTTTTTGGGGATAGGGGGTGTGGGGCGCTCTAACTTTGTAATTTAAGAACGACTTAGCCAGTTTTAATGAAATTTGATAATTACGTTTTTGTTATACTAACAAACCTTTTCTTTTAGGGCACTAATAGGCCAGTCAAATAAGAGAAGAAAAAAGGCAAACATCGGAAAAAAATGAAGAAGTTCTGATTTTTTAAATATTTTGTTAGGATACATGGGGGTAGTGTAAAACCAAGTTTGCAACTTCCAAAGACCTGTGCTAGCTCCGTGGTGGTCAAAAAACCTAGATTTTTTTCCAACTTTTTCAGAATTTCGTAAATATCTCGAGAGCCATGCATCGTACGAAAAATATTGTTCACTTCTTTTTTAAAGTAAATAAAATTACCTACAATTTGAGCCTAGGATCTGCTCTGTAGCTCTAATAAGTTCGGGTATTTTTTCCAAAAAATTTCCAAGTCCACTTAAAGTCATCTGTTCAATAGAATATCGGCTTCTATACTCATCCTAGGACATTTTTTCTATTATAACTCTGTTATTGAGAAATTATTACCTTTTATTTATGCACAAAGCGGAGAGCCCAGTAGCTCTTTCCTATTATTAAAAAATCGTCTGCCAAGAAGGATGGCACATAGCTTCCTCGTATTGGAAGATTATACGATTACAAACTGTTCAACGGGACAATTCAATCCGATCGCAATGAATTTATAGGAAACAATGCCGTTGCTAGTTCCTAATTACCTCGAAAGTGTCAACCGGATTCGACGATAAGTTCGCAGGCAACACATTTTTAAAGAATCTCATGTAATCTATACTACAAACTACATACTACCTGGAAATTTCATTGAAATAGGATAAAAATTGAAAAAGTTGAGGGGGGGGGGGCAAGGAAAGTGACCACATACAGACGGACAGACAGACACCGAACCAAATTTGTTCAAAAATTTTTCTCTCCAAAAAGTGATTACAATGATGTAATTTTAGATTACAGAGAATTCCAAGGCGAAGAAAGGCCTTATTTATGTGTGCGTTCACGAGAAACTCTTTCTTTGATCCTTTTACTCGGAACCGGCCCATTTCCGTTCGGTCTCTTTTCCCTCCCTCTCTATTCACGTGACTGCAATCGGTTCTTAGTGTGTAGTGTTAATGTTCTAACGGCCTTATTCGGAGCTACCGTGTTGTAAAGTGTGAATATTTATTTTTAATTCATTTTGGATGTAAATCTGTGTTATGATTAAATTGACTTTCAAGTAGTTTTTTTTAGACCTATTCCAGCAAATTATATTGGCAGAAAAGAGAGAATTTGTACTACTTACATAGATTACAATTTATTTATTTTAACATAAAATGATCTTGTTTTAGAATTTTAATGCTAAAAATACCAGTTAATGTACATGAACAATATTATTATTAATAACAGCCAAATAATTAAAGAAAGGAATATAATTCAGTTATGAAATATGTCTTACACTGAAACAAAATACGTGGTAAACATGTAGGTGGAGGAGGGGTGTAGGACGCTGAGTGCTTTTGAAGACTGTTATAGAACTGCCATATTATGATCACATGTGTTGGTTAGTTTAATAAAGTGTTAGTATTTGTTAATAAATGTATAAAATATATAAGTGTCCAAATATTGAGTTATACATAGCTTTATTATTAAAATAGTTACCAGCAAACCCTAAATTGGTGATCCTGAGACTATTTTTTTGTATAAATAATTGTTTATTATTAATTTTTGTGCTAAATGAAATTGATTGTGTGTTTGTTGGAACATTTGTGAACCTACGTTTCTTCAACCAACTATAGAAGACCATTTAAGACTTAATAACTCATTATCTTTTTGGTAAGTTGTCTTTAAATTATTTTTACTTAAATAAACGCTCCCGAAAAATTAAATGTTAACCTCAACGATACGCCATACAAAAATATTGCTGGAAATTCGAATATCAATCCCACTACAACTACACAGTTTATAGAACGTGCAGGTTTAAAGATTTCACCTTTTTGGACCGACAAACCAGAAATTTGGTTTTTCAAGTAGAAGCACAATTTAAATTATTAGGTGTTACTTCAGAGAGTACTGAATTTAATTATCTAATCACTCAATTAGATCTAAAAGTATTAGAAAATATATGGGATATCACCTCTTCAGACGATCCCAATAAATATACATTACCAAAAAACAGGTTGCGCAACATTTTTGAAGAAGGCAAAGAAAAACAATTAAAAAAATTGGTCAGTGAAATTGAATTGGGCACTCTCAAACCCAGCCAATTATTATTAAAAATGAGGGCTCTGGCAAGAAATGAAATCAGCAAAAAGTTAAGTTGCCTAGGCAATTTAGAGAAATTATTTGAGATTGGAGACAGAATTTGGGAGATGTTCAGTACAACTCAAGTTGACGCGATGAAACAGTCGTCTGATTCCACTATTCAAAAACTTTGTGAACGAATAGCAGCTTTGGATACAGAAGTAAGAAATTATCGTTCGCGGTCAAGATCTCGATCTAAATCCCGATCTCGTTTTAACTCTAAAGGCAATTTCTGCTACGGGCACTTTCCTTTTGGAAACAGATGCATACCCGAAAAATGTAATGATTCCTGTCAGTGGAACAAAAAAGCCTCACAGGGAAACTCCAATTAGCAGCCATAGTAATGGCCGAGTGTGCTGCTTCAGATGTTTTATACGCCAACCAAATCGATTATTCGTTAAAGATTATCGAACCGGTAGAAAATTTCTTGTTGAAAGTGGTGCGGATGTTTCGTTAATTCTATAGAATAAATGGTGCAGAAATGCCAACCATTAGTTCCAAAATTTTTAACATTGATTTAGGACTTAGACATACTATGGAATGGCCTTTCTTCATAGCAAAAGCATAGAAAGCAATACTAGGGGCATATTTTTTTCGTAAATTCGATCTATTAATCGACTATCATAATAAAAAATTAATCGATAATTCACTAAACTGACTGTATCAGCTTCTGTTGACATAATTTTGCCGAAGAGATAGCTCATACCTTAATATCTACTAACTCATTTACTGATTTGTTGATAATAGATTATCCAGATCACACCAAACCTAACTTAGTGCCTACACCGCCAGTTCATCACGTTAAACACTATATTAATACACTAGTGGGCCTCTAGTTTACTGCAAACCATGTCGACTAGACCCATATAAATTAAAAGTGACAAAAAGAAAATGTCAGTCATTATTAAATCAAGGTGTAATTAGGCAATCAAAATCACAGTGGGCTAACCCTCTTTTTCATACAATAAAGAAAAATGGACAATGGCGTACTTGCGGTGATTATAGAGGGTTGAACGCGCGAACATTGCCAGATCGTTACCCAGTTATGTTAGAGCTGAAGATGTCTCTGAAATTTTATAAAACCAAAATATTTTCTCCATGATAGACTTGCATTCTGCATTTTATTTCATCCCAGTAGCAACGGAAGATAAACATAAAACAGCTGTTATAATCCCTTTCGGACCACCTGAATTTAATGTAATGCCTTTCGGCATAAGAAATGCACCTTGCACCTTTCAGTGCTTTATGCACGAAGTATTGTTTGGATTGCCTAATTGTTTCGTATACATCGCTGACATTCTTATTGCATCTAGAACTCCAGAGGAACATTTAGAACATTTGAAGGTAGTTTTCAAAAGACTGAATTCTTTCGGACTGCGTATCAATTTAAGTAAATCTGTAATCGGTTCATCTGAAGTTATATTTCTAGGAAATTAATATCGGGTGAAGGTATCAGACCAGACCCTGAGCGTGTCAAGACAATAATGGAATACAAAAGGCCAGTTACTGTGGAATAAATTCGAAGATTTTTAGGAGTCATAAACTTTCACCGTCGCCATATTCCACACGCAGTAGAAAATCAAATCAAGCATCTCTTTGTAATATTTACACAACTCAAAGAGGCCTTACTTGGCCTAATGTTGAATATAAACTTTCCCTACAGGTTGACGCCTCTAACACTACAGCGGATGCAGTGATACAGCAATGGGAACATGATAGAAGGAGGCCAATCAGCTTCTTCTCAAAAAAATTTACAGAAACTGAACGATATTCAACTTACGATCGTGAACTCCTCAGCATCTACCTGACAATCAGACATTTTAAGCATTATTTAGAAGGAAGAAACTTCAAAGTTTATACGGACCACGCTCCTTCAATTAAAGCTTATAAAAAAAAACACGACAAGGCTTCGACCAGAAGCCTCAGAAACATCCAGTACATTTCACTATTCACGACCGACATGCATCACATCCCAGGTAAAAATAACATTGTCGCCGGTCATTTTTCACGCTTGGAAGAAATTGTCCAGTGAATTATGAAGCTATTGCAGCGGAATAAATCTCTGAAGCTAAATTACAACATCGTCAAAATCCGCCGACGACACTAAAATTTCAACAATTCAGCACTCCTGAAGGAAATTTACTTGGTGTGTCACTTCACCGCTTGACAAAATATTCTTCCCTACGTACCTAAAAAATTCAGTTTTCAAACATATCAATAAAGATTATCACACTTTGTCACATCCAGGCATTAAAAAAACTTTTAACTTGATCTTACCTAAATTTGTGTGGACTAATATCAACAATGAGGAGGACAGCTTTGTCTGACACACTACGGCATACCCTCCAGGTACCGATCTATGCCCACCATGGGATATATGGGATCTCGCCGAGGAGAAGCAGAAGAACGGCAGAGCTCCAGGGATAGATGCGGCAATCCTCGAGAAATTCTTTATCGAGAACAAGCTACTTGAAATCTTTAACTAATGTCTAGATGCGGGGTACTTCCCTAGGAAATGGAATTGCCGACTAAGACTGACCCGGTACCAATTTATCATATAACTTTCAACTGAACTGCGCTTTTTTCTGAGGGTGCCTAAAAGTTGACTCACCGCCTTCCACCAGCGGCGATCTTTTCTTTATTGTATAGGATGGTTGGAAGAGATCTACGCGGAATTCGGAATTCACAAGCAACAAACGCCCAACGTCTTTCTCTTTTATCCAGTTTGCAAATAAATTTTAACTGTTCGTTAATTGAAAGAATTTTCAATAGCCACTGTAAAACTACTCGAGGGAATAACTAATAATAAGTGACTGGTGTAACTATGAACTGGAAAGATAAATAATGACGGGAAACCGGAATATAAATTACACATGAAATTCTTTTAATTTGAGTTCGAGTTATAGTGGCGATGACTTCTAATAGTTCATTTGATAGAGGTGGTCCTAGAAGTTATTTCTTTTGAACCATATTTTCAGTTCGCCTTATTTACGCAATTTTTAACGTTTTCTATCTGAGATCGTCTCATTGAGGTGAAATTAAAGTGTAATGTACTTCCGACCGTAGATTTTGTTCGACATATTTAAGAATTCAGCTTATCGAAGTACGACTTATCGAGATTTGGCTGTAAATTATCAATTTTCGTTAATAATTTAGATTTAGTTACCATGGACATTTTAGATTATTATATGGTTTTTATTAACTGTTTTTTTTTTCTTGAAAAGTGCTGCGTTTATTTTAGTATAATTTTTATGAGACCACCTCTGAAGTATGCCCTACCGATCTAAAAAATAATTGTCATAATTGGTTCAGAATTGACCGAGTAATCGCGTAACATACACACACACACACACACAAAAAAAAATACAGATGAGTTGAGAACCTCCTTTTTTTTAAGCCGGTTAAAAAATATTATCAAAATAATATAACAAAGTCGGCCTATATGCCTAGAAAAGCTAAAACCAAATACAGAGTAGTATACGATTGGATAGGTCTTTTCAAGAACAATCGAATGGTAATAATAAAAGACCATATGACCGTAGTGCAATGTGAAAGTAGTGCCGGAAACGTCATTGTTCCTGATAAGCATTAGTCCAAGAACCGAGGCCGAATTTTGTCACCTATTTGATGAAAACTTTTAGTGATACAGCCATATAATATCCACTCTAAGCGATAAATTTTCATTTGCCTGCCAACTCAAAGCGGAGGCGTTTAAAAATGGCGACCACTGAATGGGGGTAGCATATATCCCCTAGATGACAAAAAAATGTCGTCTGCCAAAATTTGAAGACAATTTATTTAAAGCACAGAAAGAAACTACATACTCCCTAGAAAACGTCTGCCGAAATTTGAAGGGGGCTAAGCGCTGGCAGGCAAAATTCAAAATCTACGTGAGGGTGTCACACCGGCAGACATTGTGTAATGTATAATGACAGACGAGGAGGCGGCGCATGCGCTTGGTCGTGCGCGGGGGAAAGAGTGTTTTATTAGAAAAGAGTTTAATAAAAAAAAGAGGTGTTACAGAAAAAATATATATTCGTGTGAGCTAATGGCGATAGACAGTGCTAGAACAAAACACACTACTGTAAGAATTGGAGAAGGGTACTGGATCGTGTTTGCTCTCTCTCTCTCTCTCTCTGTACATCTTCATCTGTTGAAGTATGTTAAATGAAACAGTTTTATGTACAAAATAATAATTTAATTAGAGAATGATATTGAAAGAATTGGAATTAGAATAACCATTAGATTAGATATAATTACAATTAAGCTTTATATTGAGTAAATGTTTGTTTATGAATTATAAATATTTAAATCCTTTACCATACGTTTACTTTAGATTGATTAATAGAACTATTTGTGAATTCTTCCTTAGATATATAAATATTATTTGAATAGATATATACTTTGAGGAATACTACATTGGTGACAGGTAAATGGTGTATTACGAATCACGCGATATTTAATAATAATAAGGGATATTTAAGATTTACGCGGCTATAAGCCTTACTGTTTGTTAAATTGTTGGGTTGCCTTGGAGACCGACCTAACACAGTTGAAAGCCGAAATTACAAAGATAAAAGCTGAGATGGAAAGTATACAGCAATCTTCAGTAAGTCTTCAAAGTATATCAAAAGAAGATATACCTAGAAAAGACTTAAGCTTACACAATTTGATTCAATCTTAGGAAGGATTGGAAATTGAAAATGAAGTAGATACATCCCTACAGCATATTGACCTGGTTGCTATCACGGGTGGTTGGAATGAACACGAAAAATTACTTATTACACGTTCAAAATTAACCGGACCTTCCAAGGCATGTATTTCGTCTTATCCGAAATTATTAAAATCCACCGCTCGGTTCTAACAGCTTGCTTCAATAGTGTACACTTCCGAGGAATACTGTATACCAGAACAGCGATTATTACAATTGAACTCTGTCGAGCAATTGCCGGGAGAAGGGGTTCGTTGTTACTACTACTATAGAACAAGGACCAATTTTAGAAGTTTCGAACAAATATATTAGGGTGTTCGAACCTCCGGGTAAGTAAGGATGACGGTTAGGTGTATTTCGCAGATTCCGAACCACGGAAGTGGGTCCAATAGTAAAGCGCCCCTACCATGTTACATTCCATCGGCTTCCTGTGATAGTCGAGCACATTCAGGATATGCTTGATAAAGACCCAATTTGTCCATCTGAAAGCCCATGGTCTGTACCTGTCGTGCTTGTGAAGAAAAAGAGTGATAGTCAGGACGGAGGAGGTCCAAAGTTTAGGCACCGACCCCAAAAATAAATGATCGTAAATTGTGAATAGGTATATAAATATCGATAATTTCGTTGATTGTCATTTAATGGTTTTTATTTCGATGCAATTATAATATTATTTTTTTATTTAAGTTTGTATATGTAGGTTTAATCTTGAAGTCGGTTTTCTTTTTTTTCTAAAAACTATTTTTTTTATTCTAATATATTATTATATTCACTGTCACTACTTTAAACTAATCTACAATATATTTGTCAAAAACCACTCACTCATTTAACACGGAATCTCAGAAACCACCGAAGGGATTGGAATGAAATTCGATATGTGGCTTCCTCTAGGACCGTAGGTGCTCGCTAAGAAAGGAATTCGAAAAAATCGGCCTGGATTGCGACTAGATTAATTGTCATATGGTATTTGGAGATAAGATAAGTTAAAAAATAGGTTAGATGTTTAAACCGCACACATCGACCACTAATTTAGTTCCTTATAGTTGTAAACAAAAAAAAATACGATCGATGACGAAACCTTATAATATGGTACTTTCTGTGAAATGGTGGCTGCAGAGGTGATCCCCTACAAGTTTGAGTTGTTTCGTGACGAGAAGCTATTAAAAGACTTATGTTAAAGAGGAGGTTAAAAGACTTATTTTCTCTGGTGGTGACATGTAAGGCCAGTTCGACGTAAATATTCCTTACGAGCAACCCACCAACATTGCTTCACCAGTAGTTTCGTCCTCAACTACCCTTCTTTCAGTTTTTTCGGTCACAATATAATCGGCTTTTCTCAACCAGGTCAAGTTGCAACCCATTAACCCACTCAGCAGATTGTTGAATGAGTCTAGGAAGGTATATGCCATCAGCAGAGACAACAAGATCATTTCTTCTCATTCTTTTTGCATGGATTATCCTAAAATATATGCAAAGAATGTGTTGAATTCCCTGCTAAAATCGGTAAAAATATACAGCGATGATATTGGAATGGAACTGGGGATCAAAAAATGCGCTTTACTGATCATAAAACGAGGAAAAGAAAGCAAGACGGTAAATATAGAGATCCCGAAAGACGAACCGATGCGGCAACTCCATGACCAAGATTCATACAAATATTAAATATTTAGGGATGTATCAGCTGTTGAATTTTGAGCCGGATATAAAGAAATATTTTGAAGATCAGTTTAAATACTGAGTAAAGAAAATATTTAAAAGTTATTTATCCGGTAGAAACTTCGTTAATGCATTCAATACTTGGGCTGTACCAGTTCTAGCTTACTCCTTTGAATTTTTAAAATGGAGTACTACAGATCTACCCCAAGTCCTCAGTGCCCAAGTTGTATCTGCCTAGAAAGACTAGTCTGTTGAAAGCATGTCGAATAGAGGAAAACAATATTCGCGACTATGTGCTATCTAGTGCCTCGTCTTTACTATCCCTAATTGCGTCGTTAGATAATAATTATACCGGCCTCAATTTCATAACAGGAGCCACCCCAGAAATTGTTACTGACGCCACCTGGACGGATTCCTGGAAAATATAGCCCTGCACGGAAGATTTTATCATTCTCTAACGGACGAGGGAGTGGATATCGAAGCATCCCTAACATGGAAGAAATATGGCAACACCTTCCTGGAAACCGAGGGATTTCCCTTAGCTATCCATGAACAAGTTATCGCAACAAAGGCATACAGTAAGCACATATGCGGGGAGACCATAGATAACAGTGTCACCTTTGCAAAAATGACATTGAATCGATCCAGCATGTAACTTCTGGATGCAACGTACTGGCTGGCAAGGAATATCTTCAAAGGCATAACAATGTAGCCAAGGTTGTTCGCCACGCTATGGCTCTCAAGTTGAAGCTGTTTGATAAAAGCTGTACCTACCATCATTATCATCTACAAGCCATAATTTCGGAAAAAGGGACAAAGATATTTTGGGATCACCCGATTATAATTGGTCATATGATTATAAACAACAGGCCGGATATAGTGATCATAAACAAAGCAGGAAAATCAGCTTTTATCATTGAAATCGGTATGCTATCAGATGACAATATGTTCCGAGTTTTTCCTGGAAATACCATGAGCTCGCAGAAGAACTCAAACAACTATATAGACTCGATATCTTGTAACGGCCTGGTTCCAATTTGTTCGATAGAAAAGTTGGAACTGCCAAAAACAGTGCTGGAAAAAATGCTACAACAAATGGGAACTACAACTATAGTTCAGAAGTCTTTAAATTCCAAATAAACATCGATCGTTGACTATATTTGGTTCCCAGAATATTTGCTACCTCTAGGTATAAAAAAACAAACAAAAAAAAAAAAAAAAATTTGGCATGTAGTTTCCTCTAGAGCGGTAGATGCTCGCTAAGAAAGGGGTTTCAAAAAAAACGGCGTGGATCGCGGCTAATTCGCAAAAAAATGCAATTTCTCACACATTAGAAATTCTTTGAAATAAGAATACGGATGCACTATAACAATTATTTGCTAAGTAGTTTGTCCTGTATCGGTATTACAAAGGGTTAAAATAACAGTACTTATACAATTTTTATTGGGTGTATAATAACAGATTTATTGTCATATGGTATATGATGGTAAGCTAGGTTAAAATAGGTTACATGCCTAAACCGCACACTTTGACCACAAATTAAGTTCCTTATAGTAGTAATCAAACAAACAAACATTACTGACAGGTCAAAACCTTATTATATAGTACCTTGTGTGTACTCATGGTGGCTGCAGAGGTGCATCCTTACAAGTTTGTTGTTGCATGAAGCTATTAGCCTGCTATGGAGAGAATGTTGAGAAGGTTAAAATACTTATGTTCTCTGGTGATAACAGAAGGCCAATTAGATGTACATATTCCTTACGAACAACCCGCCAATCTTCCTTCACCAGTAGCTTCGCCCCCAACTACTCTTCCTTTAGCCTTCCGGTCATAAGGTAATTGGTCTGAACCAAATTTCCCCAAATTTCTCAAATTTCCTCAACCAGGCCAAACATTTCTCTAATCTGAACAAGTTGTACCTAGCCTTTCTGAATTTAATTCCTTGAACCTATAATCCATCTTGTTCTCAGTTCAGATGAGTCTATTGCAACACTGCATTAAACTCATCAATCTAGAAGTAAATAACGTAGGAAATGATTCAAAGATGCAGTTCGCAACAAACAACAAAGGAAATCGGCTGCAAAATGTATTAAAGCACATGTAGAGGTCAACGGGGAAGCCCCTAAGAAATACAGAATAAATCATTCTAAAATTAGCAGAAAAGCGGATAAAACATAAAGTACGCCAACCCGAAGTTAAAAGAAATTCTGTACACGCATTTACTGAGAATCACCCAAATATACTCAGAGGTGCTGTATAGAAGTATAAAAAAACCCTTCCTGGAATTCATAAAAATTCTTGAAAAAGGTACTCAGAAAATAAACCTCATGTTAAACGCGTCCCTGTAACATAACACAATAAAAGGTTACAGCCATGGACAGTAAAGAAACATTCAGGTTACAAGTATGACCCAACAACTGAATATGCAAAAGACAAAACAGTCGATATTGGACAACGGTCAACTTGCATTTAGTGTTATGCTGCAAAATAAAATTTTATAAAATTTTTGGAAACAGAACGGTTGTTTCCAAGTGAGGTCGTTTAGAGCAAACAGATAAGTGTGGGACATTCCAAGCCACATTTAAGCTACGAGCACGGAAATATTACAGAATAGGGAGTTTGATGCCTGGAACACAACGGTAGCCGTATTTTATTCAGATAAATTTTGTTGGTGATGACAACCATGAAAGATATTCGCTTTGGTTACTTACTCAAGGACTTCAGAGAATTACAAGATTTCCAGGATACCGATGCTGACAAAAAGCCTTCAAATGCTCACTGAGTGTGACCCAAACACCAATACACCACATAAGAAAACTGTGTCTGCAGCTGATTTTTATGACTATATTTTAATGTAGCGAGAAGGCGAAGAACCTTATTTACTTTAATTTCGTAACCTCCTCAACCAGTTTTTGCTTGCTATGTACGCAAAAACAGAAACAGAAAGAATTTTATTTATTTTATCTACATAGAAACTGTCTTGCTTCCTACTGATTCCACCCTGATGGTCTTCCTGGGGCTTGGAGCATCACGGGTAGGCATTTGCCCCTCCTCACCAACCCTCCTTAGTTTTCCTGTGGGTTTTCTCTTTTAATGGACGAGCACTTGCTTTTAGTGTTGTTACGAGTCTAGAGGGCCTCCAAACCT
Organism: Euschistus heros; assembly: GCA_003667255.2. Taxonomy (NCBI): domain Eukaryota; kingdom Metazoa; phylum Arthropoda; class Insecta; order Hemiptera; family Pentatomidae; genus Euschistus; species Euschistus heros. Next base: position 20,499 of record RCWM02001383.1, on the reverse strand, counting down.
TTTTTAATAATGCCTTTCATGCTGGGGACCACAACAGGCTCACTTCCGCTGCACGAGCTCGTGCATGACCTACATACTAAATGCCTTACAGCAGGGGTGCTCAAACTTGAACTGCTGGCGATCTACCTCAATATTTTTAGACTACTTACGATCGACTCTGAGACTGCAAGTGTGTGTGATGCAGGGTTGTCGTACATACACGATACACCCTACCTACCTAGGTAGGGTGTACCGTAGCATATATAGATATTAGCTTTCTGCACAATATAGGTACATTATTTTAGTCAAGGTTTGGGTTAGGTTTAGTTAGGTTCTTCTCTACAATATCAATGAAAAAAAACTCATAGTTATTCAAAATTGCGAGTTTATTTGTTGTTACAAAACAAAAGAGTTACATATGGTGTTAAACTTAACTAAGGAGTGGCTTTGGATGTTGAAGCTTGGCACTGCATGTCCTCAGCATACTTTTCATAAGATGGTACGTAACCACTGAGTGCTAATCTCAAGCATGATGACATATGATCGTCAGTTAGTCGATTGCGATATTTTGACTTAATTATCTTCATTTCAAAAAATGCAGACTCGCACAAGTAAGTTGACCCGAAAAATGCCGTCAGTTGAAGGGCGATTTGCCTTACATTCGGATATTTATCTTCAGATATAAAAACACCAGAAATTTGTATCAGATGCTGTAGCTTTGAGATGTATATCTGATATAATCTGCACCAACTCATTTTCAACAGAACATGAGTTCATATTAAACTGACTTGCTATTTCAGTAGCTAATTCCTCAATGTTTTTACATGAAAAAGGATAACTCATAAATGATGCTATATTTTCCAATTTACTGCAATCATAAAAAACGCATTTCGAATTGTCCCAAAATATTTGATAATTCAGCCTCATACGTATCATAATTCAACTGAGGAATCCTTGCTTTCAAAGACGGAAAATGTTTCAGATCCTTTCTTTTCAGTTGATCTATCATAAGTTGCAATTTACTTTTGAATGCGTTTACTGCGCTAATCATCTCAATAATAGTTTTTCCTTTACCTTGAAGCTCCAAGTTAACGGTGTTTAAGTGCATTGTGATGTCAGTCAAAAATGCCAAATCATTTAGCCATTTTTCGTTTTTCAAAATCTGAGTGTCATCACCTCTTTCGTCTAGAAAAGCTGTTATTTCGGGCAATAATTCTTGAAACCTTTCTAGGAATTTTCCGCGACTCAACCACCTGACGTCCGTGTGAAGAACTAAATCAGTGTGTTCAGCTGACTCCCTATCTTCCAACTGCAACTGAAAGAGCCGCCGTTGCAAGCTACGTGCACGGATGGAATTCACAATTTTTGTTGCAATGCCCATAATTTCCTCCGTGTTTAAAACTTTTGAACACAAAACTTGTTGATGTATAATGCAATGGAATGAAAAAAATGAAGGGAATTCTTCATTAGCTCGACACAATGCCACAAAACCGTTTTTGTTTCCAGTCATTGCTGGTGCTCCATCGGTTGTAATGCACACTAATTTATATATTGGTAGCTCGTAGTTTTTTACAAAATTGAAGAAAAAAACGTCATATATATCTTCGCCACGGGCCTTCCCTTCAGAGGAATGATTGTCAAAAATTCTTCCTTAGCCAACATGTCATTGAATACCATCCGAATAAAAATACACAGCTGGGCAGTGTCTGTCATATCGATGGATTCGTCGAACTGTAAAGAAAAGTATGTACATTCCATGATATCATGTTTTAGTTTATCTGCGATGTCCTGACTCATGACTTCAATACGCCTTGTGACAGTCGGACGAGATAACTGAAGTTCTCTAATAGCAGACATGATTTCTGTTTTATTTTTAAAATCTCCAAATAAAGTCTCACCCGCTTCAATAAATGCTTCCTTCACCACCGATCCATCTTCAAATGGTTTCTTGTGTTTCGCCAAAATATGAGATATTTTAAATGACGCGATCGTAGCAGCTTTTGATTGTTTGGCTGGTCTTGTGAACATGGATTGTTTTTTTCAAACAAGATATCAAATCACTTACTTTTCGTTTTCTTAATTCACTCGGTAGCGGAAAATCCTTTTCATAGTTTTTATGAACCGTTTTATGATGCCTCTCTAAGTTACCACGCTTAGGTATTGCAACTGACGCACGACAAATAACACAAATGCACTTACCCTTCACCATACAAAAGAAAAATTCTTCCTCCCAATCCTTATTAAAATGATACGTTTTAGATTTCTTCACTGCACTCATTTTCCACTATTTAATAATAAACTTTGTATCGACGTAGGATCGTTATCAAGTTACAATTCAGAATGACTCCAATTCCTGCAGGCGCAACATTTATATCGGCGTGAACGAAAGTCTCGAATGTTCCCGTCAAACGCGCCGCCCGAAACTAGACTGTACTGTCTCTCGTCTAGAAACAACACGGCTTTTCTTTGAAAAGTGCCGCGCGTTCCTTTGATAAAGCCACCTTTTGCCGCAAGCAGTGTTATTTTATTACGTAATACATTTTTGTAGTTTAGTTACCTACCTACTTATTAAAATTTTTTTTCTTCTCGAGATCTACCCAAAAAGCACTCGCGATCGACTAGTCGATCGCGATCGACCGTTTGAGCACCCCTAGGTTATACAATAAAGGATAGTTTCCCTACCTGCTTGACCCTTACCTTTTAATATTAGGGGTAAACACGATATTTTAGTTTTTCTAAAATTCAAGAAACTGGGAAGTCGGTAGGCGTGTACTTGTTTCAGGGGGGGAGGGGGGGGGAGCCAATTTATTTAAAAGAGCCGGAAAAAATATAAGCCTTTTATCCCAGCTCATCTTGGTTCCTTCTGAGCTGGTGCCTTGAGGTCTTGGGTCTGGCCTTGTCTCCTTGTAGGCCAGACTGGCGATTCACAGCCCTTATGGTAAAACGATGTAGCCACTTCAACCCACAACATAGCATCGCCCTCGTATTAAGTTAAGTCTAGATTAGGTTTATTTATTACCATATAAGTTTTAAACTTAAGAATGATTCTTATTCCTGTTTGTAATTTTATCTAATTTTATGTCAACCCCTTGTTGGAATATATATTTGTTTTTTTATTTAACAATAGTAAAATTCATTTACCTTTTGCATTTCACTCATTTAATTATATAATATATTTTGTTTACCTTATTTATACATAACACATATAATTATCAACCCCACGATCACCTTTTGGAGACTTAATTAATTTAATTAATTATTTAAAGATACTTATTTAAACATTGTCAGGAAATTATGGCCTGACTGGCATCCCTTTATTTAGATTAATGCTGATCCGGACTTGTATGACATATAATTTTATTGTTTTTTCACTGTAGGGCATGATGATGAGAACAATATAGTCACGAAAAGTCGCCAAAATAGTTGTTTTTATTTATTGATTGAACCTTATTATTAAACATTTACCATAATAGTAACAGTCAAGAAATGTATCTATATATATTAACTTGACACATCGTATGTGTATAATTGTTTGTATGAGTATGTGAGTAAATATGTATTGCGTATATAAATATATATCGTAGTAACTGTAAATATACTCTTCATTTAAGGCTAAATGTCCCCTCACTCTGGTGTGTTTCTGCCTCAAGAGATCGCAGCACCTACGGGGTCAATTTTAGATTCCTCCTAATTAAGAAACCAATAGACATTTTTTAGATCGGAAAACGGATTTATTAATAAAATGGACATAGAATCTGATGAATCTATTTTAGAAGGCCATATATGTGATATTTACAATTTTAGGTTCAAAAAAAAAATACTTTTTATTATTTTTCCAAAGAAAAGTCAACTAATAGGCAAGTATAGAATAATAAAATATAAATATTTTGGCGAAAAAAAAATTTTAATTATACGAACAACATCGGCCGAAACTCATAAATACGAATTTCTATGCAAATGTTTTTGTTTTGTTTTTCAGGTAGCATCTACATCTATCATGACTATAGCAGCCTCAAACTACAAATCTAAAATAAGATTTCCATCGAAAGGTTGTTTTGGGACTCAAAATAGAATTTACACGATCCGAAATGAAAATTTCGAAAAATTATAAAAGTAAACAATAATTAAAACTATATAACCAAAACAACTGCATACTTATTGTAAATATATTTAAAAATGCGGGGGCATCAAAATATAAGAAGGAATTAGGAAAAAAAAAAAAAAAAATTACGTTAGAAGTATGGTAGAGGATAAGCGATTATAAACACTGATCCCCCAACTTCCGCCGCCGGGTATAACGACATGCTCTAGCCCTATTTTGGAGGGCCTACAACTTTTGTTCTACTTCACTTCCCCAATGATGATTTTATTGACTAGAATTATAACATTGTTCATATATAATGGGAAAAGGATATAAATAAAAACATTATTTTATTATCAATTTATATAATACTAGTTGAAAAAAAAGGAATTCACAAACAATAAAGTATTATCTATTCCTATTACTAATTAAAAAAATTAAAATTACTTATGCTATATTACTGCACATTAAAAAAATATATATTATGAACAAATATGATATATTATTTTTTTATAAATGTTGCTTATTCTTAATAAGGAATAATTATATTATGAGCTGTATTCATTAAAATTATTTACTTTTTTAATACCCAAATCAAAAAGATTTAGTACTTTTACTGATTTCATATAAAAGTGATGAGTACAAAAAGTTATTGAAGTTTTCAATTGAATTTAAGTTAAATAAAATAACACCAATATGGAACACCAACGCACAGAGAGGTAACTTGTAGGTCTAGCCGGCCAAAAATATCATCTTTTCCTATATATTTTGTGTTCCTGATTTCGAAAAAATATTGTATAAAAAAATAAAGGAACTTTGGTTTTCTAAATATGATTAACCTTAGAAATAACCAATACTATCAAGTTTATCTGGGCTTTGCAGCCCAGATTAAATAATCCAATTACTTTAACAAGTTTGAATTTCAAAACAGGTCGCGGTTTTTTAATGTGCTGGTATGGTTATTTTACGAAACTTGATCATAACTTTATATATAGGTTCTTATAGTAAATTTAATGAGCATTCAGATGAAAAAAAAAGAAATTTCGGATCGAACAATTAGTTTCGGAACTGTAGCCAAATGAATGGTGATATAGGTGTTTTCGCAGAAAAGTGCGACCCTAGTCAAAGAGTGTTGAAATGAGGGGTGTAGATTGCATGAAATATGCGATAATTTCTGATGTCACAGCTTCGCCAGGAGCAATTAGAAGGCAAACCTACTAAAAGTCTCCGAACCTGGAGGTTGAGCTAAGGTTGGGGGGGGGGGGAGAAGAGAGGTCCCAATTTCATATTTTTCGATCTTATCCCGAAAACAGTGGACTCAAGAAAAATATGCTACAAATCGGAATTAAAGCTAATTGAATTTCCTATAAAATTTATTATATACATATTTGTCGAAATTCCAACGGTTTTCGAGATATATGTTATTTAAAATCGATAATTTTAGAAATAAAAAAAAAATGTTTACCTCACTTTTTGTTAAACATTTGCTTCAAATACCAGAAACTTATATATGAAATTAAATTAAATTTAATGCTCTACAATTTTGATTATGTAATTTTTTCTGAGGAACGATCGGGGAAGGTACTAGAAATAAAAGTATTACAAAAAGTGAGGTAACATTTGTTTTTTCCCGAAAATCACCGATATCTCGAAAACCATTAGAATTTCGACAAATTTATACATAATCAATTTCATAGGAAATGTAATCAACTTTAATTTAGATTTGTAACATATTTTTCTAGAGTCGACCATTTTCGAGATATAGTCAATGTCAAAAATAAAGTACGAATGTTTTTTCGGAATCAAACGTTTCAATAATGTTTTTAATAAATTTATTCATACAGCTAGCCGTTTTCTGATTGTAAGCTTGTAAATATCAATATATATTCTCTCAGCAATTTAGTCACCAAACAGAAAAAAATGAATAAAATGGAATCATAAGGGGCAAAATATACTTATTTCGCAGTAAAGGGGTTTTTAAAACGTACACACTCCCTTTTGCGATCAAATACCTTATTAGATCCATTGTAATATATTTATAAATATTTTCTTTGTCTTTGTAGCCTTCCGTGTTTGTTGACCAAAACAGGGGCCCGAATAGACTAGAGAAAAGAGGGTATGCGGAAAATAAATAATTTTTAAAAAATAAATAAAAATAGTATTTACGAAATCAAATTTTTCCCAAAATTACTTCTTATATAAATCAAAAGGTTTGTAATGAATTACTTCTTATGTCTAACCGTTTTCAAATGTTAAGCAGTAAAAAAAACACATTTTTTCTACAATTTAGACCCCAGGACGTAAAAAAAATGTGGGAAGTTTCTCATACAATAAAGCTTACAATTATTTATTATTACCTTTACTTTGAGATTAGGGTTTTTGAAGGAGGAGAATAGTCAAACAAGCCTATACTGTGTGTGATATGTCGAATAAATAAGAAATGAAACTACTCTTGTGAAACAATTAAATGGATTGATCAAAATGAAAAAAAAAAAAAAGTCAATTTCACAAAGAAATGGTTGTAAACATCTTGTCCTACCAGACCATTGTTGTTTGAACCTATGATAGTATTAGAAATGTTGATATTTCCTTTGATCCTATGCCGTCTAGGGATTTCGCGTCTTTTTTCTACCTTCTTCTTTTTACCCGAACCTAGCATAATCTTGACTGTGGATTCCTATGGCAAAACGTAAGATAGAAAAATGAGTTTTATATCTCAGGAATACGCGCGGCAGGAAGGGAAAGAAGGAAACTGCCTATTTAAACTCATTCAATTGAAAAATTCAATAACTTTTTGTACTCATCACTTTTATATGAAATCAAAAAAAAAGAAGAAAAGTACTAAATCTTTTTGATTTGGGTATTAAAAAAGTAAATAATTTTAATGAATACAGCTCATAATATAATTATTCCTTATTAAGAATAAGCAACATTTATGCAAAAATAATATATCATATTTTTCATACTATATATATTTTTTAATGTGCAGTAATATAGCATAAGTAATTTTAATTTTTTAATTAGTAATAGGAATAGATAATACTTTATTGTTTGTGGATTCCTTTTTTTTTTTTTTTTTTTTCAACTTTTTTTATATAAATTAATAATAAAATAATTTTTTTTTTTTTATCCTTTTCCCGTTATATATGAACAATGTTACAATTCTAGTCAATAAAATCATCATTGGGAAAGTGAAATAGAACAAAAGTTGTAGGATCCTCCAAAATAATGCTTCATAGAGCGTCTTTATAGTCCAGTAAAATAAGACTCCAAAAGGCCGTTTTGAAGAAAAAAATCTGCGGAACTTTTATTCTCAACGGATCTTTATGTTTTGGGGTGCTGAATCCGAATCTGAAGTTTGCTACCACGGCAACCATCGGCTTCATATTCAAAAATCGCAAAAAAACCGCCAAAAAAAACCATTATTTTTGTTTTTTCTATCTATAACAAGATAACGAACCTTTTTTCGAAGGAAGTCTTCAAATATTAATTGTATCTGGAACTAGTACCTACATAATGAAAAAACGAAATCCGAAATCGGACCATTTTTCGCGAAGTTACGTTATTGGGAAAAAAAGGAGAAATTGTCCAATTTGCCGTCAGTCCCAAAGCTCCGCGAAAACACGTTTGTCGTACTCTTTTGGCTATAACTCTGAAACTATTTGTCCGATACAACTTAACTTTTTTTCATCTTAAAGCTGATTAAATTTACTATAAGAATAAATTTTTAACCAAACTCCGTAAAATGTACATGCCAGCCCGCTAATAAAAACGTACTATTGTAAAATCCTAGTGTTTTTTTTTTTTTGGCACATTTGTCCCTCTAACTCCTCAAATATTTGTTCGATTCCAAATTTCTTTTATCTATCTCAAAGCTGATTAAATTCGCTATCAGATGCTATATATGTAAATTATATTAAATCCTGTAAATCACCCAAGCTAGCACGCTAAATGTGTATGTTTTGGCAAAATATGTAAATTATGACATGTTCAGTAGACTGGTGTGGGTATTTCCCGGTGTTAATTATAAGTTAGATATATAGGAGCCAATAGTACATTTAACCAGCTTTTAGATAAAAATATTAAATTTTGGATCCGACAAATGGTTTTGGTGATATAGCGATAATGTGCCAAAAAAACATTTATTTTACAAAAGTAAGTGATTTTTTTGAGCGTGATAGCTTGTGTATTTCAAGAATTTTGATAAAAATTTCATATATAAGATCTAATTGTAAATTTAATCACCTTTCAGATTTCAGATCAAAAAAAAAAAACATTTTGAATCGGACAAATACTTTCGGAGCATTTGTTAGAAGACTTTCTTCGAAAAAAGCTTTGTTATGGTGTTATAGATAAAAAAACGAAAATAACGGGGTTTTTTTTTTTTTTTTTTTTTTTGGCGATTTTGAATATGAAGCCGATGGTTGCGGTGGTAGCAAACTTCAGATTCGGATTCAGCACCCCAAAAAAACATATAGATCCGTTGAGAATAAAAGTTCCGCAGTTTTTTTCTTCGGCAAACCCTTATTTTACTGGACTATTATAGGAGGGTAGGGGATCAGTGTTTATAGTCGCTTATCCTCTGCCATACTTCTAACGTGATTTTTCCTAACTCCTTCTTATATTTTGATGCACTCCGCATTTTTAAATATATTTGCAATAAGTATGCAGTGTTTTTGGTTATATAGTTTAATTATTGTTTACTTTTATAATTTTTCGAAATTTTCATTTCGGATCGTGTAAATTCTATTTTGAGTCCCAAAACAACCTTTCGATGGAAATCTTATTTTAGATTTGTAGTTTGAGGCTGCTATAGTCATGATAGATGTAGATGCTACCTGAAAAACAAAACAAAAACATTTGCATAGAAATTCGTATTTATGAGTTTCGGCCGATGTTGTTCGTATAATTAAAATTTTTTTTTCGCCAATATTTATATTTTATTATTCTACACTTGCCTATTAGTTGACTTTTCTTTAAAAAATACTAGAAAATAGTTTTTTTGAACCTAAAATTGTAAATATCACATATATGGCCTTTTAAAATAGATACATCAGATTCTACGGAAATATGGAACAAAATAAACTTTACAGAACCAAAATCGGATGATCTGTTGAGATTTGAGGAGGAATCTAAATTTTGTTTATTTTGGCACGCTACGTGGTGGTAACATTTGGTACTACAGAGGGGACATTTAGCCTTAATGTACTTATAGATATAGTTTACTTTCTGTATTCATCTTTTCTTAATTTCTCATAGTTATTTTTTATTTTATTTTATTTTTTCAATTTTATTTTATTTCTCCTTCTTATGTAATTATGTTCACTGAAGTTATTTATACATCCATTTACATTTAAGCAATTAACCAGATGTCTCGTGTTCTTAATATACAAATAGCGCTGTATGCAACTACGCAAATCAGACCATTGTTCTACATTGTGATACAACTTATATTATTGTTATATAACTTTGTTATTTTTAGGGGACAATACGTCCCAGAATAAAGATTATTTTTTCATTCAACCAAGATAAACTATCTAAATCTATATCTGTATAGAAAGGTGAAGGACTAAGAGAAATATATTTCTTTAAAACAATAAGCATATTTACATACACCACAATATTTATACTGATCTCGCTCATAGCGTGATGTTATATCATCAAAGTACATTGAGTGAACGCCTAATCCAATAGTCAATATAGTTTTCCTAAACCGTTTCTAGAAAGAAGGTTAATGAAGCCAAAATATTGAATACTTATTTAGGTTACCAGATTTTAGTTGTAAAACAGTTTATCTTGTTTCAAAATTTTAATTTATTAGCCTGATTGCCAATGTCGTGCTTATATAAAAAAATGACCGTCTGTAATTTGTGTTAAACCTGGTGCATGGAACTGGCGTAACTAGCTAGCTTTTCTGAATGTAGCCCCTATATTAAAATGTAGCCCCCATCCTCAAGCCCATGGCAAAATTGAGAAGTGGCATCGACATTTGAAGACATCCATGAAAGCACACCACACCGGTGATTGGGTTTTGATCCTCCCACTTATCCCACTTATAATCTTATAAGTAAAGAACTAAGATAGGTTTAACTAATAATAGTACTTTTATTTTGTAACAACCTCTTATGGGAGTCACGTGACATAAATACTAGAGGGACAATTTTTAGACAACTCCAATCGTCTCTTACTAAATACTGGAGAACCTACCTTTTTAAGTTCCAACTACGGAACCTATCAGACCTCTCTTTCTGTAACCCTACATTAAATAATTTCATAAACTGGACAGTACTACCTGACCTTCACAGTAGCGATCATTCCCCATTTGTTATTAAATTTTAAAAAGACACCCTAAAACAGAGATGGGTACTAGATAAAGCAAATTGGTCTCTTTTTTCCTCTTGATAGTTTAATTAGTAAATTTTATCATCAATTTCAAGCTGTTTTGTAACCTCTCATGTAGAATGGCACTCGCCACATATCGGTCAATTTTCAAACTTCACTATTGTCCACATATTATCTTTTTTTAATAAAATATAAATTAAAAATCAGTAGATTTTAGTATTGCTAAACCTTCTTAGAACTATGAAGATGATGCAGTTAATATTTAGTACAGATTGGTTCACTAATATTCGCGGTTAGTGATCAAAAACGAAAAATGGCTTCTCTATTTATAGAATAGTATAAATTATTATTATAGTAAATTTTCTAATTAAAAATCTTTCAAGAACTATGAAGATGATGTAGTTAAAATTTGGTTCAGACAGGTCCATTAGTTTTGCTAAAACGCTATTGTCACTTTTCACTGGATTCCACTCGTCACACCACATATTTATAGCTTTTAGGATAACAAATTAATTTAATTTAGTAATTTTATTATCAATTTCTAGCTATATTTAACATCATTGTAACCTCTCTTGAATGCTTTACTACACACCACATATTTATCGCTTTTTAAGCAGTAATATAATAGAAAATATATAAATTTTATTATTCCTAAACCTTCCTTGAACTATGAAGATGATGTAGTTATATTTGGTACAGAATAGTTCTATAGTTTTCGCGGTTAGTGATCACGAACGGAAATGGCTTGTCCTTTTATATATAACTTCATCATCCCCCGTCGAGGCTTCGCCCTCTCTCATAAGTGAAGATCTTAGATAATTTTAATTAATAATTGATTTTTTGTTTATCGATAAAAATCTTGTATTAAAGTGAACAGTTAAAAATTATATTTTTGATGATATTTTCACGCATAGCAGCCAATATTAACTTTATTAAATTTAGATTGATTAGGTGTTTGAAGATAACATTAAGCATAATGAGACATCCAATTTTCAATTTTAATATATGAGTTGTAATCCAGATGGACTGAGACTATTAAGAAACTGTATTATCACTGCTTACAACTGAAGGTTCAAAGTTCACATTTTTACACACAATATTAAACAGCTGAAGAACGGCATTTTGATTTGTAATCAAAATATTGATTTGTAATAATTTTCATTCGACAGAAATAATTTTATTGATTTGATCTGGTTGGATTTTAATTTCTAACAATAAAAGTATGTGGTTGTGTGCAAAACCCGTTTCTAACACTCAACATTGTATATTTTTGTTGTTAAAATTTGGTATAGTTCACTTCATATAGCTGTTTTTATAGCAATTTAATTGAAACTAAGTAAATTTTATTATCAATGTTCACCTCTATGTAACACTGTACCTTTTAACCTTTCATCTAGATGGCAATTGCCGCCATTTTTGAACTTCACTGTTATCCACTTATTATTCATTTTTCAATAAAGAATTAGTTGAGAATCATTAGATTTTACTATTGCTAAACCATCCTATAAAGATGACGTAGTCAAAATTTGGTAGAGATTGGTTCAGTAGTTTTTGGCAGTTAGTGAACTCAAACGAAAAATTGCTTATCCTTTTATATAATAGTATAACCTTATACCGCCATATGTTAGAATCGTATAGAGCTAAAAGATAATTGTGACTTACAGATAATATACAATAATATTGCGACTATAAATTAAGATATAAGGTATCCTATCTTTTTTGTTGGATCAAACTGCACACGGTATGCAAATTTGATTAAAATCGGTTCAGTAGTTTAGGTGTTGGGCCGGCCCCCTAGGCCGGCGACACGTAATTTATATATAATAAGATAACAAAAAATATAAGTTTTATGGAAAAATTTTTCAAAACAAAAGTAAAAAATTAAATTTTATGAAAACATTGTCTGTTATAATTTTTTTCATACAACCAATATTTCCATTGACATTTCAAAATAAAGATTCATAATGAGTTATCGACCGGAGAGGAAAAATGATTAAATTACTAAAATGGCTATTTAAAAATAAGGGTTGATCGTAGAAGGGAAGAAATTAAAAATTTTGTCTAAAAAATCAAAAAAAAAAAAAATTTAGGGTTGAACTACCCCTAACATTTAGGGGGATGAAAAATAGATGTTGGCCGATTCTCATAGATACCGATCAAACTGCACATGGTGTGCAAATTTGATTAAAATCGGTTCAGTAGTTTAGGTGTCAGCCTGCCCCAAGGCAGTGACACGTAATTTATATATATAAAGATATATATACATATATATATATATAATATATATATATATATATATATTTAGAATATATATATATATATCTATAGAGAGAGAGAGAGAGAGGGAGAGAGAGAGAAATTATTTAATTTTCAACCGACTTAAAAAAAGAGAAGGTTCTCAACTCTTCAGTTCTGTTTTTTTTGTAAGTCAATTCTGCATCAATTTTGATGATTCTTTTATAGATCAGTAGGGCATTTTAAACATATTTATAATTATGATAATCTAAGATCTCCATGGTAACTAAATACAAATTATTAGCAACAATAATTTACATATATAGTCAACTCTCGATGAGTCGTGCTTCGATAAGCTGAATTCTCTAATAAGTCGAACAAAATCTACGGTCGGAAGTATATTACACTTTAATTTCACCTCAAGGAGACAATTTCAGACAAAAAACGTGAAAAACTGTGTAAATAAGTCGAACTGAAAATAAGGTTCAAAGGAGAGAGAACTTCAAGGACCACATCTATGAAATGAACTACATATTAGAAGTCATCGCCTCTATAACTCGAACTCAAATTAAAAGAATTTCATGTGTTATTTGTTTTCCGGTTTCCCGTCATTGGTTATCTTTCCAGTTTATAGTTGCACCAGTCACTTATTATTAGTTATTCTCTCGTGGTTTTACAGTGGCTGTTGACAATTCTTTCGATTTAAGAAAAGATACAAAATTGATTAGCAAAGTAGTGAAAAAAGAAAGAAGTTGGGCGTTTGTTGCTAGTGAATTCTGAATTCCGCGTAGGTTTCTTTCAACCGTCCTAAAGAATAAAGAAAAGATCGCCACTGGTGGAAGGCGGTATGTCTACTTATAGGCACCCTCAGAAAAAAGCGCAATTCAGTTGAAAGTTATATGATAAATTCCTGCCGGGTATTTAATTTTCTGTATTAATGATTGTATATGTACAAACAACACACACATACCCATTATTGAAAAATATACATAATGATTTTTACTCCCATTTTATGTTCAATTTTCCCATTTACATGAAGCTAAGTGGAATGATAACCTCGATAAGTATTTGTTCAGTAAGTCCAACTATTTTTCAGGGTAGCTTGAAGATCAAGAATTGACTGTATAAACAGAAATACACTCACCACTAAAAAGTGAAAAATAAAAATATTTAAAAAAAAAAAAAAACCGACTTTAAGATGAAACATACATATACAAAGAACTAAAGAATAAAATATAATATTATAATTGCACAAAACAAAAACTATTAATTGACAATCAACGAAATTATCCATACTTATATACCTACTCACAATTTATGATCAGTTATTTTTGGAGTCGGTGCCAACCAAAACAGACAGAATTCGAAAAGAAATGGTAATTGTAATTACCATCCTCCCATTACTTCATCACCGCCACACAGCTGTCTCCGGCCATTCGAAAGTTTGTTACAAAGGCAGGATTAAACTGCCCATCTTGGCTGGCACCGACTTCCGGGAAAATTAGAGTTGGAATCATTACGTATATTTTTCATTAATGGATATGTGTGTGTTGTTTGTACATAGAAATAAAATCATTGATAAAAAAAATTAAATACCCGGTACCAATTTATCATGTAATTTTCAACTGAACTGCGCTTTTTTCTGAGGGTGCCTAAAAGTAAACTTACCGCCTTCCACCAGTGGCGATCTTTTCTTTATTCTTTAGGATGGTTGGAAGAGAACTACGCGGAATTTGGAATTCACTAGCAACAAATGCCCCTTTCCCCATTTTGCAAATCAGTTTTAACTTTTTGTTAATTAAAAGAGCCACTGTAAAACCAATAATAATAAGTGACTGGTGCAACTATGGACTGTAAAGATAAACAATGACGGGAAACCGGAAAACAAATTACACATGAAATTCTTTTAATTTGAGTTCGAGTTATAGAGGCGATGACTTCAATAAAAAAAATATAAATAAAAAAATAATTCAGACGTGTTGAGAACCTCCTCGTTTTTGAAGTCGTTTAATAAATATTTTATTGTTTGTTTGTTTCGTTTAACGTCACTTTATGCTGCTATGGCTAATCGGACGATGCTACGGTGGGAGTCCTAAATTTTTGCCTATCCAGGTATATTAGGATAGGGATCTTTAACGAGTACCTGACATCGCCACAGGCTCGGGACCCCCATTTTACGTCCCTTCCAAAGGACGGCATAGCTGTGGATTTTTTACTCCCTAAGGTCATCTGCCGGGCTGCGAACCCGCGATCTTGGGTTTAGTAGGTTGCTATGCTAACCACTACACCACAGGTGACCCCCTAATAATAAATAATAAATATTTTATTATTATTAATGAAATGATCATTGCTAAAAATAAAATATTTGTAGTTAAAGCTGATATGTTTATTATAATACAGTCCAACCAAAAATAAAAAGGTCAGACTACTGGAAATTGTTTACCAAACTTAGCTCTTAATGTGGTAAAAAGATTTTCTCCAACTAGCCTCCGGTTTGGACAGGGGAGGAATGAAAGTGTTAAAAATTGTTTGTTTTTAGTAGTTAGATACAATAATTTGGGAACCGGTAGTTGCAGCACATTGTGTGTTCTGTACACTATTAAAGCTAAGGAAATTTTCAATATATTTTGTTCTAATATTTTTTTTTTACTCCAATGAATATTCTTAGAACTGTGAAAGATGAAAAATTAAAAAGTCACACTTTTCCGATAAACACGTTCATCGGTACCCTCTTACCAATAACTCCTATTTATTTGTCTGATCCCGACAAAGCTGTTTCCATCTCAAAGCTGGTTAAATTTACTGTCAGACTGTAAGTATGAAATTTAACAAATCTTTTTGGAGTTATAACGAGAAATGAGCCGAAAAAATAAGAACTTCACAATAGTTCTGGGTTCTCAGCGTTCTGGCATGGATGTATGTATATAAAAATTTCATATACAGTCTGATAGTAAATTTAACCAGCTTTCAGGTGAAGATAAACAAATTTTAGATTGGACAAATAGTTTTGAAGTTTTTTTTTTTTTTTTTTTTTTTTTTTTTTGTTAGCAGGGCCATGCCCTATACAAAGAAGTTCGGCTATATATTATGTACAATGAAATATGATACAAACATTAATACAACTACAAATATTATGCACATTATAAGACTCATCTAATAATATACCAAAGCACTTTGAATAAACTAAGAATTAAATACAACTAATAAAAATTAAATAAATATTTTTCTATCTAAATAATAAAAAATACCTAATAAAATAATTAACACTTTTTTTATGTCCTTTATAAACCTTTAAACTTTATCAAATATCATATTAAACTACTACTTTCAAGTATTATATATATATATATATATATATATATATATATATATATTATATATAATATATATATATAATGAAAATAATTCTTATTTTAATGAATATTTTTTTAAATATATTTTTTATTTTTGAAGAGAAAAGATTTGACCCCGGTTGGGATTCGAACCCAAGTCTCCACCTCTCTAGCGTGGCGCCTTATCCACTAGGCCACCGAGCTCGTATCCGAACCAGGGAAATCCTTTCTCTTTACTGATCCTACCCCGGGCACTCGCAATTGCGATGTACAATTCGGGGATGAATGTTCAATTTGAATATTACTTTTAAATGGATCTATTGACCAGCTGTCCTATATATATTAAATTATGAAATAATTCTTATTTTAATAAAAAATTTTTCAATATATTTTTTATTTTTGAAGCGAAAAGATTTGACCCCGGTTGGGATTCGGACCCAAGTCTCCACCTCTCTAGCGTGGCGCCTTATCCACATTTAAAAGTAATATTCAAATTGAACATTCATCCCCGAATTGTACATCGCAATTGCGAGTGCCCGGGGGTATAGATCAGTGAAGAGAAAGGATTTCCCTGGTTCGGATACGAGCTCGGTGGCCTAGTGGATAAGGCGCCACGCTAGAGAGGTGGAGACTTGGGTTCGAGTCCCAACCGGGGTCAAATCTTTTCTCTTCAAAAATAAAAAATATATTGAAAAATATTTATTAAAATAAGAATTATTTCATAATTTGAAATATATATAGGACAGCTGGTCAATAGATCCATTTAAAAAGTAATATTCTATTTATATATATATATATATATATATATATATATATATATATATATATATATATATATAATATATATATATATATATATTATATATATTTGTAAAATTGATAATTTTATCAAGTCATCATATGATATATAAATATATAATATATATATTTATATATCATATGGTGATTGCTATATTGTGTGTCTATATAAAATAGTAGCTAAGGACTGTTAAACAATTCTTATTTTAGGTAAGCTTTGTACAACAACAATTACTTTTTTATTACAATTGTATCTTTATGAGCTAATAAATACTTATTTAGGCATCGTTTAACGTCTGTTTTACTGGAGACCCAAAAGGTATTAGAAATTGTTTAACTATGGCTGAATTGAAGAAGAGGTTATATGTTCACATAATTAAGATTGGAGCGGATCAATACGAATTGGCAGCTATATCTAGCGATAAGATTGTTTGGTATGCCGTTCCCGCTGAATTGAAGGATCTAGCCTTACATCAGGAGTTAGTTGCAACAAAATCAATTACAAGTAGTATAAATTCTATTACTAGGTTAGGAGGTTATCGAAAAGTTGCTATTTTATTTAATACAAAATTACAAAAAAAATACTGGGATGAGGAAGAGAATTTTTGTATAAATGATTATTATCTAGATGAATGCACCGAGAGGATCGATGCACGCCTTAATGTAGTAGCTGAAGCCAAGTCATCTAACGAACTTTTTTTTATTGAAAGGATTAGAGAGTTGGAGAGTATTTCGATTGCTAGTGAGGTTAGTTCGAGGGAGATCGAAAACAGATTTGTATTGTCTAAGTTTGATGGAAAACGAGATGCCGCAGCCTGGATAAAGAGTTTTTGAAAAAGAATGTGCTAAATTTAATATAACAGATGTTAGAAAAGTTGAGGTTATGAAAAATGTTTATTGATGCCAATATCTATGAATGGTACAATGCTAATTTAATAAAACTATCTGCAGTAGACTGGGAATCTTGGAAAAGGTCATTTTATCAGTTTATAGTAAGAAGGATTGGTCTGCTATTCGATCGGCATTTAATTACAGATATATGTATGGTTCTCTAATTGAATTTGTTCTTAAGAAAGAACGCCTACTGTTGGAGGCAGACAGAGACATTCCAGAGACATTAAGGGTTTATCAAATAGTTTGCAATCTACCGATAGATATCCAAGATAAATTAGATAGAGAAAAAATTAAAAATGTAGATACGAGTTATTTTATTCAAGAATTGAAGAAATTTAATGATTCATTTACTAACAAAAAAAAACAGATGACAAGAAAGAAGAGGTTAAGAGGAATAATGAGGATAAAAACAAACAGTGTAAGTTTTATAAGTTACAAAAAAAACCATGTCCAATCTGTGAGATGTTAGGCTACAAAAATCGTTATCACCCCGTTCATATTTGCCGCAACAGAATAAAAACATTAAACCAGGGTAAAATTAATTTATTGCAACAAGAAGATGAAAGTGAGGAAAAGAAAAATTATAAAATAGAGCTTGAAGATCGGGATGAAGAAAACCAATAGGCCCGGAAAAATTTACACCATGTTCGCTAATTAAAATTAAAGTAATTGTAGATAAGCGTAAAGTTCTTAAGGCCATATATGATAATGGCTCTACATGCTCTTTAGTTAGCGAAAATGTAATAAGATTATTGAAGTCTAAATTATGCAGTAATAAGAGTATTTTAAAGACTTTAACTGGTGTAAATTTTTGTCAGAGCCGGGCTAACTTACATACATTTAAAGATAGGCGAAATTGAAGATAAACTAGATTTTATTGTGGTCAAAAATCGTAACTTCGATTATGACTTATTACTAGGGTTGGATGCAATCAAAAGATTTAAACTGTTACAAGATGAAAATTTAGAAATCAAACAAAAATTAAATAATAAATTCATATATATTGAGAAATCATGCGAGTGATAAATATGTAAATATCACCAGACCTAGTAAGTCGGCGCTTAATAATCCTCACATAGACTCAGATATTGATAAGTTTAATTTTTTTAAATTTAGACCATTTGGAGCAAGATAAACAGAATCAAATATTTAAATTAGTCAAGCAGTATGAAGAATGCTTTGCTAAAAATAAATTTGACGTTGGGTCAATGAGGTCTGGAGAAGCACAGATTAAACTAAAAGAAGATAAATATGTTTCCAAAAAACCATACAGATGCTCTATTCCAGACCAAGAAGAAATAGATTCACAGGTTTCTAAACTTTTGGAATATAATCTCATTGAGGAATCAGATTCACCGTTTGCTAGTCCAGTGACTTTAGCATTCAAAAGAGAAGAGGGGGAAAGAACAAGGCTATGTGTGGATTACAGAGAGCTGAATAAGATCGCAGGCCCGGAACTAGGGAGGGGAGGGGGGGACACGTGCCCCGGGCGGCAAATTTCAGGGGGCGGCAAAATTTGAGAAGTAGAAAAAAAATAATAAGTTATTAAAAACGTTCTTAAAATTATACTCGTAATATCACAATCAATATCGTTTAATTTAATTTTGATTTTTTGCATAATTTATAAGCCCTATTATATTGGATATCAAGTTTATTCTTAGGTCTTATAAGAATTAACTGATTAATATAAATTAGTAGCCTGAGCGCTTGTAAGCGCTAGTAGCGGGCTCGGGGGCGCGAAAAACTGGTTGCCTCCCCTCTATCCCTTAAAATGACATTGGACTATCTGTTGTCAGTGTTAACAGTTGTGTAGTCTGCGTTTATTGTAAAAACAGTTGTTATATTTTATTTACATTTAGTTTTTTTGGTATAGTGTTTGTTATTAGTGTTTTTACCGTTTATCAGTGTTTTGTACATTTTAAACTGCGTTTTTTAAATAAATTTCCGAATTATGGATGGCCGAAAACGATTCAGTGGAGCCGAGTATAGAAAACTTGCTAAAGAAAAAAGGAGAAAAGAAAGCAATGTGCTGTCACAAACACCAAAATTAGAAGCTTTTTTTAAAACCCCTAATGTCAATGAAGAGGAAGGCACAACAGAAAAGTCAGGTAAGCAAATATTTATTCTTATTTAAGCCTTTTCAGTGCAAGCAAACATATTTAAGATCATTTGAATTCACTGTTAGTTTTTTTGACCAATAGTAATATTGAATACATCAATGTTTTTGTTTTTTAACATTAACTAATGTTTCTGAATGATGGGGCCCCTCCAATCATTCCATCGAATTATTGTGTACTGTAGAACACTGTGCCCGGAAAAGGTGTTTAATAATTAAATTATAACACATAAGGGAAGAAGAAAGGAATTAATTGCGGCTTTATAGTGTAGGACCTATTCCTATTATATAAGTTCTAAATATTCCTGGACCCCGGCGACTGAGTCGGCGAGTTCACAATGAAAACCTCTTGGAAAACGTTATTTGAATGAAACCCAGTAATCGTTTTTAACTCCTGATCCTTTTGATTCCTTTTTCGAACTTGGTCTGTTGAAGTGACAATGTTTTATATTTTATATACAGATTACATATGAATTTATTGTTTTTTCAGTCAAAATGAAAAAAAACGAGGTGGTTAAATAAAATACAAGACGATAACACTGGATGTGGTTGCTCTAATTGAGTGACTTGACAAATGTTTTTTTGTTTTTTTTTAAATTGTATTTATTAATCCTTGCCCAAATTATTTTAAGTTACGTATGTAAAAAGAAAACTAAACAGCTATTTTTGTTGTCTCCGGTTAATCCGACTTTTGACTATTCATTCTCACCCCACCCCCCCCC
>RCWM02001384.1:0-36259 GCA_003667255.2 Euschistus heros | reverse complement strand
TTTTTTTTTTGTTTTTTTATCGCAGGCTTAATGGTTTCCAAGTTTCGCTTTTAATTTTCTATCCATTGAATCTTTACTCAATGGAAGTTTTCATGGTGAAAAAAAAGTTGAATAATGATTAACATGTTAATCTTTCATTAGGGATTTTTTTTCTTATTTTTTAGGATAGTTTTTCTTATTTCTCTAAGTATCAACCGACTAAAAAAAAAAAAAACAGGTTCTCAACTCATCTGTATTTTTTTTTTTTTTTAATGTGTGTATGTTACGCGATTACTCGGTCAGTTCTGGATCAATTTTGATGATTCTTTTTTAGATCTGTAGAGCATACTTCAGAGGTGGTCCCATAAAAAATGAATCAACGCAGCACTTTTTAAGATAAAAAAACAGTTAATAAAAATTATATAATAATCTAAAATCTCTATGGTAACTAAATCTAAATTATTAACAAAAATTGATTGACGTATTGCGATGAGTTGAATTCGTAAATAATTCGAACAAAATCAACGGTCGGAAGTATATTACACTTAAATTTCACCTACTGATTTCAGACAGAAAACGTTAAAAATTATGTAAAAAAAATCGAACTGAAAATAGGGTTCAAAAGAGAGAACTTCTCGGACCACCTCTAGGAAATGAACTATATATTAGAAGTCATCCCCTCTGTAACTCGAACTCAAATTTAAAGAATTTCATATGTAATTTGTTTTCCTGTTTCCCGTTATTGTTTATCTTTCCAGTTCATAGTTACACCCACAGAACACATAAAGGACTAGAAGCGACACCAAAGCCTAGTAGGCGAGGGAACTGTGTCACCTTAGTGCTCGGTTCATCCCCACCACAGCCACCCCCTCGTACCAAGGTGTTCAGTTTACGTCTTTGATTTATTAGTTAGTTTTAGTTCTACACTTTCGCATAACTACTGCTGTTTCTTGATAGTTGGAAATAACCACATAAATAAATCATAGCCATGTAAATCAAATCATACAATATATTTAAATTATTTTATTCATTGCCAAACTGACATTACAACAACAACATGACTGACATAGCAAGAAAATAATGACTGGCAAGTTGGCAAGTTAAAATAACACAAACAGTTATTATTGGCCACTGAAAAGAATATTCTTATTATTAGTAGTTCTAATTTTTTTCATGTGAAGATCGTCATTATTTTTTTTACTTAATGGAAAATTCTAGTTCGAAAGTACAAAACTCCTATCGATCTAATTAGTAGTGAGTAGTGAGATTCGTCGAACAAAAAATGATTGCATCAAGAAAAAAATTGTTTCCCGATACATTTTTTAGCAAATGAGAGATCCAGGATTCTATTGAAGCTAACACATTTTTCTCTTTCTCTTAGCGCGAAAAATTTATTCACAAAATAGGCAAATTTCGACCACGTCGTTTCCTGGCAAAACTAATCCACCGCGATTCTTTGCAGCAATCAATCCATTTATTTTAGTAATTGAAAACGGTTTCAATATCTTACTGTAAATCTTCGAAAGTTTGGTGTTATTTGATTTCGAGACTTGTCGTCTTATGAGAGTAGACGTAGTTTGTGATAAGTTTCCGAGCATGTCCCCATATTAATCGGCTACTAAATCTTTTTTTTTCTGCTCAGCAATAATATTTTTCAGTTGATTGTTTCTCTTTTTCAACCTATTTGCCTGTCGTCTCAAATTTATCAATTTCTTTTTCTTTTCGCATACAATACTTTGATTGGAGTGGAGGGTATTTTGAGCAGAGTTCAATTCAGCTGAAGTACTTTCAAGCTGTGTTTGTAATTTTGTTACGTCGTTTCTAGCATTTGCCAACATTGTCTTCAATTTTTTCTTGTCAGGAGATTTGGTAATTGTTGTAGGACAACTCTGTCTTTTTATCGCTCTTCTCTCTTATTTAAAAAAAAAAAAGTATAAAAGAAACCTCTAATATGGATCTGATAAATATTAAAGCACATACATTTACACAAATGTAAAGATTTATATACAAGGTGTATAAGTTTATTTTTTTAAGAAATTTTATTTGTTATTATTTTATTTTTTATTTTTTTACCACGATACAGCCCCTTTTCCTACAGCTAATATATTTTATGATTGGCTGAATCAGGTAGCATTATCTGACTGGTAGATTCATTTTTTGATTGTAAATACAATAGGGATTCAAAAAACTGAAGCCATAGATTTCTCCAAATAATGTCAATTTTTTCGTACTGGCTCTCGGACCATAAGTATTTTGTCTCTGTGGATTTCACGGTACAAGCTGTTCACGGTAATGAAGCCCGTACAGCAATTGGAAGAAGCTTGTACCTAATACGCTCCACGATTACAAACGGTCCAAATCTCAGGTGTCCTATCAACAATAGAAACTAAAAATAAAATCGGCACCTCAACTACTGAATGATTCCTTTGGCAACGTTAGAGTATTACTTGACGAGAAAATTGGTTCCTATTTTTCTTTCTTCTTTTTTTAATGCATATACTCAATTAAAATTTATTAGTTATGGAAATAGTGGCTCTATTGTGGTAAAAAATAAAAAAATAAAAATACCTTTAAAAAAAATAAAACTTTTATATTATATAACATAAATTCACGAACTTGTTTATCTTTTGGTCTCAAATGGTCGGAAAATCCGTCAAATACTGATGGGACTACGTAAGTAGTCCTAGTAAACCTAGTCTTAGTAACTCCTATCTCGTTTACTAACGTTTACGTTACGTTTTAATTACTAAAACTTTGTTTTACTAACGTTGTGAAGTTTATTTAGTCATACACTTGAAAATAGGGAATCGTTCCAATCTGAAGAAAATAAAGTTTTAAGGAAGAATCTATTGTATTTCGTTAGATAGCTCAGAAAAAATAAAGAACTTAAGCCACTGGTGGAAGGCGGTAAGTCTACTTTTAGGCACTCTCAGAAAAAAGCCCAGTTCAGTTGAAAGTTAATTAATTGGTACCGGGTATTTAATTTTCTGTATCAACAATTGACTGTATAAACAAAAATACTCTCACCACTAAAAAGTAAAAATTAAAAATAATTTTTAGAAAAAAAACAAAACCGACTTCAAGATTAAACCTACATATACAAACTTGAACTAAAAAATAAAAAATAATATTTTAATTGCTTCGGAACAAAAACCATTAAATTACAATCAACGAAATTATCGACACTTATATACCTATGTTCATTTATTTATGGAGTCGGTGCCAACCAAAACAAACAGAATTTGAAAAGAAATGGTAATTTTAAAGATCCTCCCACTGTTTCATCACCGCCACACCGCTGTCTCCGGCCATTCGTAAGTGTAAACTGTCCTTTTTGGCTGGCACCGACTCCAAAAATAAATTACCATAAATTGTGAATAGGTATGTAAGTGTCGATAATTTCGTTAATTGTCATTTAATGGTTTTTGTTTCGAAGCAGTTAAAATATTATTTTTTATTTCATGTTATTATATGTAGGTTTAATCTTGAAGTCGGTTTTTTTTTTTTTTTCTAAAAATTATTTTTTTATTTTTATTTTATTCCTTTAAAGTATCAACTTTATGGTAATGGAGTTAGCCAATAATATTTTAATGTTTACAAAAAAAATGAACAAATCCTAATATAAATATTTAAATATATTTTGCAGGAAGAGCCTACGAACTAAGAACACCAACGTAGCCCAGTCAAAAAAGGATTCCACCTTGGAAACGAACCAATGAATCTAAATTTCCCAATTCAAACCCCTCAAAACCGCTTACTGTTTTGAAATCCAATTTTTCTTTGGCACGTTTTTCATTATAACTCCATTACTATTTTTCTGATCTGAACTTTCATTTTTTCAACTAAAATTATAAAAATATATGGTTATATTTATCATTAGCCCCTTTATATGAAATTTTGATTTAACCGTTATACATTCTAGCCAGCACGCTAAATATGTACGTCTTGGCAACATCTCGCTATTTTTGACATATTCAGTGGCCTTGCGTGGGTATATTACGGAGTTAAATCGAAATTTCATGTAAAAGGCCTAATAGTAAATTTAATAAGGTTTTAGTTGAAAAAATGAAAGTTCAGATTAGAGAAATAGTAATAGAGTTATAATGAATAACGTGCCAAAAAAAAATTGGATTTCAAAACAGTAAGCGGTTTTGAGGGTTTTGACAGGAATATTTTATGGGATTTATTCAAAATTTAATATTCCGGTTCTTTTAGTAAATTTAACCAGCTTTCAGGTGAAAAAAACATATTTTTCATTGAACAATTACGTTCGGAGTTATAGCCAAAAGAGTTTCGAAAAACGTGTTTTCACAGAGAAGAGTGACCCCAGTGAGAGTGCTGGAATGAGGAGTGTAGAGTGCATGAATTATACGACTATTTTTGACTTCACAGCTTCGTTATGAGTAGTTAGAAGGTAAATATACTATAAGTCCCGGTCTTTGAGGTACGGGAATCCACATTTTATGGTGGGGGAAGGGGAAAAGGGTTCTTGTTTAGGTTTTTCGATTAAAAGTATCTCGAAAACAGTGGAATCTAGAAAAATAAACTACGAATCAAAATTAAAGCCAATTAAATTTCCTATAAAATTGTTTCTATAGATTTTGTCCAACTTTCAATGGTGTTCGAGATTTACGTTATTAAAAATCTATAATTATAGAGAAAAAATATTTTTACCTCACTTTTTGTCAAACATTTAAATCAAGGGCCAGAAACGTATATATGAAATAAAAGTAAATTTAATGCTCTACAACTTTGTTTCTAGCAATGTTTCTGAGAAACAATTGTCGGAGGCACTAGAAGCAATTGTTTGTCCGAACCGGTGCCCGCATCTCCTTCTCCGCGTTATATCTCGAAAACGGTTAGTCCTAAAAAAATAATTAATAGATTATAAATTATAGAGAATATTATATTATACCAGTTTTGTAACCTTCTTTATTGACGTTTGATGAATAGAAATCGAGATATTTGAAAAAAAACTGATTTTTATGACCTTTGGTCTTGAATATCTTATTATGCTAACACGCTGAGGTCGATGACTTTTCACCCCTTATTTAGGAGGCTAAAACCAAGGTACATGCAAAAATTCAGCTTCATTGGTTCATTTTCGAGATTTACTGTATAAAACTCCTTATTTGACTGGGCTGAACGGTGGGATTGTCGATCATCCGCAAAAAATAAGAAACACCCATTGAATGCTAAAACGGTACCTGATAGGTACGCAGTGCCAAACATAATGGATTTCACCACCTAGTTACATGGCACCAAGGTATTCTCGACTCTAGATATAGAGATATATCATATTTTTGTTGCTGAGGAAGACATTGGAAAGGCGGCTATTATAACGCCTTTCGGTCTGTTTGAATTTCTCATGATGCTATTCGGTGTAAAAAACGTAACACAAACTTTCTAGCGTTTCGTGGATAACATGTTGAGAGATCTGCCATACGTTTTTCCATATCTCGACGATTTCTTAGTAGCTTCGAAATCGCAGGGGGAACATGAACATCATCTCAAGGAAATTTTTTTTTTTTTTTTTTTTTTTTTTTTTTTTTCTGAGTCCTCTAAAAAGAACAAACAAAAATGATATTAACACATGCATAGATAAACATATATATACATTATAAGAATTAGAACGAAATGAATTACCTTTTTCTACCAATCCTACCTGGTATTTTAAGAAGTTCTGAGATGAAGTTGTGTTGTGCTGAAAGATCCTTAAAAAGGCTTGTATATGATTAAAAGTGAGGTGAGGATACCTCTATAACAATATAATAAAAACCTTATAACTAACTTAAAACTAACTTAACCTAACTATTTACATATTTACAATTTAGTCATATTGTGATGAAATCACAGTATGACGTTCTTCGGTTTTTTGTGACCCTTCCTGCCTTGCCATCTAGCCGGGAGGGGTGTTGGAGTGATCGAACGGAAGAGAGGATTAAAGGAGGCGGGGAGGTTGTCATAAAACTTTATGTGTCGTCTTGTGATCTGTTCTTGTATGGTTTCAAGCTGGAGGAAATCGTGAATGTGTTTCATGTTACGACGTTCGAGGGATGTGTTTCGGCAAATCTTCTGTAAGACGCTGTTTTGAAATCTTTGTAGTGAGTTGAGTGTAGTGGGGTATAAGTATTGAAGAAGTGGTGCACCGTGAAGGAGAGATGGTCTCAGTACGGCTTTGTAGATGAGTATTTTTAGTCTGAGTGAGAGACATGGTGCACGGAGAAGGTGTCCTAGTTGATATGTGGTCGTTCTTGTTGTTTGTATTCGGTGTTTCACGTGTGGTGAATATGAGAGTTGTGACTCTAACTTGATACCTAAATAAGTTAGATGTTTTTTAGTCGTTATAGTCTGTCCGTTTAATATTGGCTTTGTTCTTTTCTTTTTGAAAGAAAAGGTGATCGCGTCTGTTTTGCTGGTATTGATGTGTATGTTTATCTCCTTGAGGAGTTGAGTGATCTTTTGGGCTGCGTTTTGGGCGGTTTGCATAGCACGCTTTCCGTTCATGCTAGCTGAGTAGATGGCAATATCGTCTGCATAGGCAGCTATTTGGACATTTTTGAATTTGGTTGCAACTACATGAGCTGTATATATGTTGAACAGTATAGGCGCGAGCACGGACCCTTGTGGTACTCCACAAGTGACCGGCTGAGGTGGTGATAAATTCATCTTTAACACGGACTGAGAAGGTCCGGTTGCTGATGTAGCTTCCTATAATGTCAACCAGCTGGACGGGGAAATTGTACCGCCTAAGTTGGCTTATTAGTATGGAGTGGGACACGGAGTCGAACGCTTGCGTGCAGTCTAATGAGATCATAGCAGTGGCAAGGTTTTTCTTGAGATTATTTACGGTGTCAAATTGTAGCTTAGCTACATGGTGGTAGCAACTGACACCTTTGGAGAAACCGGTTTGTTCAGGGGGAATGATGTCGTTAGAGTCACAAAATTTCCGAACGTGGATGTGGATGAGTTTCTCGTATATTTTCGAGATATGGTTGAGGAGGCTGATGGGCCTATAGTCGTCAGGGATAGCCCCTCGTTTTTTGGGTTTGAGTAGTGGAACCACTATAGCATGTTTCCACTGGGTCGGAAAGTAGCGGAGGCGGGAACACGAATTTAGGATGTTAAGAAGAAACATGAGGGTTTTCCGCGGTAATTGTTTAAGGAGAATACTGGGGATGTTGTCCTGTCCTGAGGATTTGTTTCCCTTAGTGTATCTAAGGATTGTTGTTAATTCTTTGAAAGTTGAAAAAATAGTGTTTTGATTATTGTCTGTCAAGGGGCTGTGTGTATAAACTGTGTCTGTACGTGCCGAGTCACGCTGGGTGTAGTAATCGGCCAAGATTGAAGCCTGATCAGCAGGGGTCAGGAGTTCATCTCCTTTGATTATTTTTACCGATTTGGATTTTGTATTATGGCTTCTAACCAATTTCCAAAATTTGCGGGGATCATCATGAGTCCGACGGAGTTGGTCATGCCACAGGGATGATTTCCACTGCGACATGAGGGAAGTGATCTGTCGCGTGAGGCTATTTATAATGGGCTTGTACATGGGGTCTTGTGTCCTGTACCAAGTATTTTTAATGTTGTTTCGTTGTTTGATGAGTGTTAGTATGTGTTTCGGTGGTGTACGGAGATGTATGGGAGTGGGGTGAAAGGTGGGTATTGACACTTTTGCGGCGTCTTGTATGATTGTCTGTAATTTGAGTATAGCTTCATCTATTTCAGAAATAGATGAGAGCGGTGTGATGTCGGGAGTGTTAGTATAGGTAGTTTGTTTGTATGTTTTCCAGTCCGCTTCTTTAAATTTGTAACGTAAATTTGTGCGCGGAGGGGTACGTGAGTGTGGTCCTAATTCATAGAGTACTGGGAGGTGATCGTTGTCGCTGAATTCAATCGTTTTGCAGTTTGTGAATCTGTGTGCCTGTTGGGTTAAAAGTAGATCGAGTGTGGATGTATAGCCCGGGTTTTTGTGTTGTCTGTATGTATATGCGTTAGGGTGTATGACTGTGTAACTAGTTTTTGTTATATATGTACCTATCCCGTTAGGTGTAGTACAGTTCCAGGTGTGGTGTTTGGCGTTTAAGTCACCGATGATTATGTGTTGTCTGTCATTTTCGAATTTTTGTAAAAATGTCTTGAATGTGTCTAGTTTGCCCCAGGGGCTCCTATAGACACATGTGATTTTGTAGTTGTGTGTGAGTTTTACTTGTACGGTAATGGCAGAGTGTTTTTCGTCCTTTAGTGTTTGTTTGTCAATGAGCCTTGACGGTATATCGCGTCGCACCAATATGGCTACGCCCCCCTGATTGGGTGAGTCAAGTCGGTATGTTGTGTATCCGAGAAAGGATATATAAGTACGTGTTGGTAGTTTAGTGTCTGTTAGTGCTACAACAGAAGGTTTGTGGGAAGCTAGGAGTGTTTCAAGCTCAAGTTTACGTTTCCTGAGCCCTGTGATATTATAATTAATAATGGTATGTTTAACCATGGACGGTTGGCATTTTTTGCAGCATTAGATTGACTGTTGTCATCAGCTGCATAAACATTTGCTTCATATCGCGGTTGTTTTGCGCCATCTCTGTGATCAACGGTTTGACCCAGGCTGGTTCATCAGAGTGATATGTCGGCTGGTGGGCGGGTGCGGTAGGCGGGGCTGGTAGTGAGGCGGTGGGCGGGGTCGGTAGGAGTGGGGCGCGGCCAGTTCTCCCGGCGTAAGAGGTCGGGCTGGAGACGGTGGGCGTGGCTTGTTGAGCCTGAAAATGGCTATCATTGCGCGGAGCTGGGACTTCCTTAATTTTGTTTAATTTATTTATTTTAGATTTTAATAATTCTTGCCTTATCGGGCAATTTCTGAACGAAGCCACATGGTCTCCGTTACAATTTGAGCATTTGGGGGGAATTGCCTTCGGGCAATATTTTACGTGGTGGCTGCCAGCACACCGGACACATTTAGGTAATCGGCCGCAATAGTTGAAAGTATGGCCGAACTCCTGGCAGTTAAAACATTGAGTAGGGCCACTCAATCTTTTCATTTTTTCTACTGTAAACCATATATGATTTATGGTGTCTAACTTTTTAAATTGTTCTAATGTTACATTATGGTCTGTCGATACTATTAAATACGACAGATCATATTTTTTCCCGTCTTTGTCGGTTTTTTGCATACGGAAAATAGATTTAAAACCAGAAAGTCTCGCTTCTAGTTCCTCTTTTAGGAGTTCAATATCTTGATCGATATCGAATCCCTTTAATATAAATTTTTTAAGGGGTTTATTTCCACGAGGGGCAAAGCTATGGTATTCTGTATCAGATTTATTTAGTATGCCGCAAACGTTAGTATAGTCGGTCATATTTTTTACGTAAATACGTAAATTTAACGTCACTTTATGCTGCTATGGCTAATCAGACGATACTACGGTGGGAGTCCTAAATTTTGCCTATCCAGGTATAATTAGGATAGGGATCTTTAAAACGAGCACCTGACATCGCACAGGCTCGGGACCCCCATTTTACGTCCCTTCCGAAGGACGGCATAGCTAAGGATTTTTTTACTCCCTTTAAAAAATCCTAAGGTCATCTGCCGGGCTGCGAACCCGCGATCTTGGGTTTAGTAGGTTGCTATGCTAACCACTACACCACAGGTGACCCCCCTATCGGCAGTTACTTACCAGCACCCAGATTTCAGACCTTCTGGTTTATATTAAAACTAACCATTCTAGATAGGATAATGTAGAAAATTCTTCACCTAATTTGTCATGTTTACCAGACTTAATAATTTCTTCTTATTAGTTTGCCTGGTTGGTGAAGAGTCTTTTTATCTGTGACATTTCACTTTTAAATTTATTTAATTCCTTTTCAGATATTTTTTACTCCTTATATTCTCCCCACAAGGGAGAAATTAAATCCCCGCAAGGGACTAAAGTCTAATGTTTAGTCAAATATACAGGTTGATGAAATGAATCAAATAAATTTGAAACTACATCACAAATTTATAAAGATTAGCAAAGAGTTTTTAGGCATCGATAAAGTTTTGTTATTAAAATACAACACCTGATCAAAATTTTATCAAACAGAGAGGTTCACATGTAACCTGTCATTAATTTACAAAATAATAATTTTACATTTAATTTAAAAATACAAAAAAGTTCGAGTTCGAGTTTAGTTAGTCCTTACGAAATATTATTATTATTTAAACGAAGTTAATAACAAAAATATATTATTTTTTTCCAACTTCAGCTAATCAAATCTATTGCATACCTTGGAAAATTATTTAAAATGCAAATTTTTAATTATTATTTGTGTTAGGTAAAAAAAAACATGAGGTGAACTTCAACATATATTTTACTTATCAATTGCTGTTGTACCACTCATATTAGACATCAAGTTTTATAAATAATTTACAATTGTTGTTTTTCGTGGGGGAATAACTTGAAGTTCAGTTAATTATTGCTTAAAAAAATTAAATAAAAAAAGAAAAATTATAAACAGACATAAGCATAAAAATTAATGAACATTTATAATTTACATTTTATGAATATTTTTATGTTAATGGGAACATTTAAATAACAACATTTGACTAAGATTTTGTTAAATTGCAACAGAGCCGGAACTAGGTGATTTGTGAGGAGGGGCAAAGATCAGAGGGCAGGAGCATATTTGCATGCATTAAGGCTAAAGGCTGTGGACAAAAATGCGTCCTATAATTTTTTTTTTTTTTTAATTTCGATGAAGTATCTATCGTTTAAAGGAGATAGAGAATATGCTGGAAAATTCACCTACAACTGACAAAGAAGACGAAAAAATCAACCAATCATAGAAAAGAATATAAACGGAGGAAAATTAAAAGAGGAAAACAAATTGAGCTGCGCAGGTACTGATATCAAATTAACAAAATAAAAAATAAATGTAATGCTGGACTATTGCTAAAATTGTTCATTTAATCAATACCATAATTGAAAATTAAAGGAAGGGAAAAAAGGAGAACAAACAAAAGCACAAAAAGAAGGAATGAATGAGTGAATGATAATATATGTCATGTATAGTAACCCCATGAATACCTAACATAATTTTGGATTTATATGTGTTTTTTTTTCAATTTTTATTATTATTTGCATTATTTGAAAAACATATTTAATTATTTTTTTGTACTTAATGACTAATACTTACTGATTATTTTTTTGTACTTTTAATGTTGCGATGGCAACCACTTTTCTTTAAAATGATTGATAATGTTATTAATTGTAACCTACTATAAAGCTATAGCTACTTTCAGAGAAGATGTGGGAGCTAGTGTGGCTGAAGCAGTATACGGGCAACCCTTGCGTCTTCCAGGTGACTTGGAGGACACAACTAGTCGAGAGCCATGTGTTGCCCTACAGCAATTGAAAGAGGATCTCGCACGACTTAAGCCCTCAAAATCACAGGAAGCGTACATTAGGAAAACCTTCCAAATTTTCCCACTGACTTTTTTTTCTTCATTTTTTCATTTCATTGCATTTTAATTATTTAATTATTATTGAAATTGTTAATTAAATTGATGAATTAATAAATGTACTATAACATCTGAAATTTGTAATTTTAATTTTTCTTAATCTACTAAGAATGGGAGTTACTAAATTATAAACTTTGAAATTCATTCAAAATACTTTTCATAAATAAATAATCCAGAGAGTTTTTTTTTTTTTAGTGTTTTCCTTCCAGCAGTAACCCTGTTGGAAGGGATTTTATTATTTTCTGTACACACCATACTTGTACAAAGTATACAATGTACATGTAAATTTGCGATTTGATTATAATTTTACATGTGTTGAAAGGTATAAAAATATAAAAATAAACAAGAAAAATAAAATAAAATAAAACAAAGAATAAGAAGTTATATAACATAGATAATTTAAAATTCAATAAAAACAGCAACAAAGTTATGTAGAGAAAAGTTTATGAATATTTAGAGGTTTAGAGATATTTCATATTTATATCCTCTATTTTAATGATTGAATTTTTAAGAAATATTGGAAATTTTCAAATGATTTGTTCATCAAACATTGACCATCCACCGGCCAATGTCCTAGTTTCTGTACTGTTTTTGTCTGTAGAATAGTTCTGTAGTCAGTGAGTAGTCTGCATTCATATATGAGGTGGTGTATATTTTGTTCTTGAGTGAAATCACAAGGACATAGGAAAGAATCTCTTATTTTAAATCGATAGAAATAACTGTTTACTGCCGCATGTCCTGTGACTCCTTGTGTAATGTAAAAGTTAGTCCATGAGTTTGATTTAATGTAGGTCCGTAAGTCTGGAATGAAGTTATGTAGATGTCTTCCCTTGTGTGTAGTGTTCCAACGTGTCTGCCACTGGTCTACTGCTTGTGTTTTTTAGCATGTGTTTTTAGTGTTGTTTGGATATCATATTATATGATATAGGAAGGGTAGTATCCTTTGAAGCCTCTTTTGCAGCCTTGTCAGCCAGTTCGTTTTCCGCTATGTCGGAATGCCCTTTTACCCACTTGAAGGAAATTTGAATGTTATCGTCAGTTTGTAGATGTCTTAGAAATGATCTTATTTTTTCAATGATGGGATTGTGACAATGTCTGTTTTTTATCATGTATAGAGTACACTGACTGTCCGTTAGTATTGTAATAGTTTTATCTTTTTGTCCTCAAATTTTGAAAGTATCCTAGAGATTTAAGGATGGCGAATTGTTCTGCTTGATTATTGCTACATTCTGGGCCTAATTTATACTTTATTACATCTTCTAAAATTTTGTTTTTAAAAATGAGACTAGCACAGCCTACATATTCGCCATCCTTGCTTCCGTCAGTATATATCTCATAGTCTGTGGGGTCAGTTAAGCATTCAGTAATACAAGGAAATTCTGCTGGGTGTAACCAATCCTTGTAGTCGGTAGTATGTTCAAAGTTGTTAGATTTGAAATTTTCGTAGTCAGTATTCATGTATAACAAATGGAATTTTCCTATGTAACTGTTAGCTAATATACTGATGGGGATCATTTTGGCCAAGACAAAGGCAGCTTCATCAGAGAGTGTTCGGAATCCTTTGGCAATTTTGAGTGCCATTAGCCTCTGGACCCTTTCCAGCTTTGCCTTGTTGTATTTGATCTGAAGTCCTGGATGCCATATTTCAATGCCATAAGTAAGAATAGGCAAAATTGCGCCTTTATACAAACCTCCAGAGCCTCCGTTCTCAAACCCCATGTCGCTCGCGCTGCTATTGAAAGTGAATTTATTAATTTTAAAAGTTTGTTTTGTAGTATGTCAATATGTCTGTTCCACTTTAATTTTTCGTCAATGGTTATGCCTAAATATTTCAAAGTACGTATTCGATTCAGGTTTTTATTTTGTATTTTCACATTTAAGTCCGGACTTAGTCGTTTTTTTAGTGATCACCATATAATTAGATTTTTGTGTATTGAATGTCAGTTTGTTTAAGTAAGCCCAAGAATTTATTTTGTCTAATACTATATCGACTACTGTCTGTAAATGTTTAAAATATTTTGATGTTATAATTGCTAATATGTCATCTGCAAAGGCCAAAATCGTCGCGTTTGAAGGTAATCGTTCTTTTAAACAGTGAGTCAACAATTAGGTTCCATAAAAGAGGAGAGCAGCACGAGCCTTGTGGTGTCCCAATAGACTGATTTCTATGTAATGCAACGTTGTTTGTCACTAAACATACAGACCTATTGCTAAAATAATCTTTAATAATCCTGTAAATGTTACGTGGACATTGATATGTAATTAGAGTACTAAAAATTGACGGCCACCAAGCATTGTCAAACGCTCCAGTGATATCAAGCGATATAATAGCGGTATGCTGGTTATTATTCAAGGCATTTTGGATAATATTTATGGCTTTCATTACCGCATGAACCGTGCTTTTTTGTGGCGTAATCCAAATTGGTTTTTCACTGAGGAGCTTATTACTGTAAAGATAATACGACAACCTGTTTATGTATTAACTTTTCCAATATTTTCCCACCTGTTGGAATAATACATATAGGTCTGATAGAGGAAATATCTTCAGGTTTTTTCCCCGGTTTATTAATTAGCACCAATTTAGACTTTTTCCAAAAATCTGGAAAACGTCCAAGGCTGAAGCATTTAGAATATATATTATATATAGTTTGTGGAAATGTTTCGTATACTTTTTTGTATATTAAAGAGTTTACTCCCATCTATGCCTGGTGTTTTGTTATCATTGAGATTGTTAATAATATCTGATAACTCTAATTGCGTAACCGGGAGATCGTCAACTGTTTCGGGTAAACTGTTTGCAGACTGTCTCATGGTGACATGTATGTCTGAATCTGTGGTAGGATCGTCCAATTTAATTAAGTTATTAACAATGTAATCATAGGTATCATTAATTGAGGTCGTGTAGGTACCATCTGATTTTCTTAAATTTTGTAAAATGAATGGTTGTGGTATTTTCCCAGCTGCATATTTGTATGGCCATTTCCATGGATTTCTGGTAGGAATACTCTGGCAGTATTCTTTCCAAGATTCCATTTTTTTTTTTGCCTTTAATACATCGCGAATATTCCCGTTTAAGATTTAAGTAATGATGATGCCTATTTGTCCTTAATAAATCATTTAATTTGGTTTTTTGGTATAATCTGCGGGCTCGGTTAGTTGATTTCCGCAGATTTTCCAATTTTTCATCCCACCACGGGTTTAATTTTTGGCCTGAATATTTTTTTGAAGTACTGATATTCATAATTTTGAAAGATTTATTGCAGGTTTTGATTAAAAATTTATGAAACCTGTGTACGAATTGATCGAAAGGAGTTCTATTTAGTTTTGAGGTTAATTGTTCATCTAAATTGATAGTACTATTATATTGAAACCTTTTTGAAAATATATTTTGAAGATTGTTTATAAATTTAGTCCAATCAGCATTCTTAGTTTTGTATAATTTTCCTTCCTTTCTTATGCTGGCCCAATGATCGAATTTTATAGAGAATCTAATACAATTGTGATCCGATAAATTTTCTTCATCTTCAATTCTCCAACTGTTAATATTATTAATTAAATGAACGTTTGTAATGGTTAAATCGATATTACTTTGTCCTCGCCTGCTGAAAAAAGTAGGAAGGCCATTATTGACATTACATATATTTATATTATTGTCAATAATGAAATTTTCTAGAGTCCTACCACGATTATTAGTCAATAGATCATGCCACAATCTAGATCGACAGTTTGTATCCGCACCGATTACAATTCCTCGATCTGAAAATCTATCGATTACGCGTTTTAGGTTATCAGTGTCTTCTACAACATCTCTATTGATATCAAAGTAGGCGGAGATGAAAATAATCGGAGTCTTATCAATCATAACCTGTACCACTGTAACATCTGGATTAGAAAGATCACCCAGCAACATAGCATCTATTTGTTTACTATTAACAATGACAAGAGATCTGCAATGGGTTTAGGTTTACAGAAAACTCTCGATATCTTGAACTTGAGCGAATTTTTTTCTCCTAAATATGGTTCTTGTATTAAAGCAATTTGTATTTTATGTTTTTGTATGTATTCCTGTAATAGTATTTTTTGATTTGTAAGAATGTTGTGTGTTTAACTGTAGAATGTTTAATGTTTGTATATTTGTATTTACTGCCATTGTGGTAATTGTAATTTAGTTGAACCGCTGTAGTTTGTATTTTTAATTAGACGGTGGATGGCATTTATATAAGATGGACAACACTTACTTGTTGCTAGATGTTTGAATTTACCCTAAAGTGTGGCTTGCAATGTCTGTTATAATTGACACAATTGATACATTGTTGTTGTT
The DNA here is from genome assembly GCA_003667255.2 of Euschistus heros. Classification (NCBI taxonomy): domain Eukaryota; kingdom Metazoa; phylum Arthropoda; class Insecta; order Hemiptera; family Pentatomidae; genus Euschistus; species Euschistus heros. The sequence goes on along the minus strand of RCWM02001384.1, from coordinate 20,468 downwards.
CTTCTTCTTCTTTCTTGGGGCAATCCTGGGTGTGATGTTCCCCGCTACAGATGGCGCACGTCAGCTTGCTCTTACAATGCTTCTCAGGATGATTAAACTTGCAGCATTTTTTACACTGTCTCACCGATATGTAGTCCGCTGCTGAACAAATGGTATGGAATAATTTGAGACGATTATTCAACAGAAGGTCACGCAAATTTGGGTTATTTTCCAACAGAGCATGTCGGGGGCTCGTTGATGTTTTTCCACCAATAATTGTGAGTAATTTGAAGTGTTCTTCTGCGATTTGAAGCTCACTATTTTGAGTAATTAGAGTACGAATCAAATTATCTTTACTAACCTCTTCAGGAAGCCTTCTAATTATTATTTTGGGGTTGTATTTTTTGTGGGATGTCAGCTTTGAGACTTTCATCACCTCTGAGAACTTCTTCTATTTTTTCGACGTCTCTACTATCTGTAGTTTCACCAAAATCTTCCCATTCACGTATGTTTTTAATGTTTTTGATACCCAGTCCTAAAGAGACTGGATTAATTTTGGATTTAAATGCCTTTTTTAGTAACTTCAGAATTAGAAATTGTCATTCTTCAATGAGACCATTAGAACATGTGAAGGAGAAGTAATTATAGGCTTACTTACGTTTTTCACTGCAGCAGAATAGGTTAGGCCTCATTTTCCGTAGTGATTTGCAATTCTTCTAGAATTGTTACTGTTTCTTGAATAATGCAAGATCGGTCTTTTTTATTTTTAGCAGCTTCTAATGATTTGATTTTTTCAAGAGCACTTTTAATTAGATCTATTTTTGACGCCATCATATGATCTATTTTTTAATCCATTAATCCAGAGAGTTATAGATGTTGAAAAAATGAGAGAGAAAAATTATAATGTTTAATAAAATAAAGTTTAAGTGAAATAGATTTTTAAAATTAATATCAGATTTTCATTATCCACAGAAAGTTGAATGAACCAAATTACACTGAAGCTTGGCCATTCAGAGTTAAGTAGTTTTATAAAAACAAGATTAGATAATGTCAGAATTATCTTACTGTCGTATCATAGAGAATTGAATTTAAAACAATTTAAGAAAATGGTTGTCCTTTTTATTTTTAAAATTTTTATTATTATTTATTTATAGAATACCTTTCCCCCCTATATTGTAAATTTAAAAAAATAATTAAAAAAATATTCTGGTTAATGTATTATTGAACCCTTGTGTAATAATTTATAAAGATATTATATGATTATTATATTATGCCATTCTCTATTGTAAACGCAAAAGCTTAGACAGTTAAATTATTCTATTGTATTCTAGTTTTATTAATCCAACTAAATTAAACATATGGTGAAGAATTTAAATATTTAATAGTTCTTGTTCATGAACTAACTCAATGTAAACCTTAATTGTAACGATAACATAATTTAATGGTTATCCTAATTCCAACTGTTTAAATAATGGTGCCTCTAGTCTGTTTTTAGATCTTTTATTTGCAATTCTCTGATTCGAAATTCATTAAAAAATCCAAACTTGCTGTTTATGTTGTCCGAGGCCTTAAATCTGTCACGAAGTTCCATAATTATGCGGTTAATAACCTCTAACATAGCTACTTTACATACATTCGGAGCACTTCGGAGCTTCATAACCACACAGTTTATCAGACATTTTTTTTCCTTTACAAATTTTCTGAGAACTCAAAGAGTAGATCATTCATATTTCCTATGAATTAACCCTCAGTAATGGCTTCAGATGGAGGAAACTCTACATGACTTCAACAACGTTGAAAGACCTTAAAGGTTCCGGGCAGTCAAATCTACTGGAACGTCTTTTCTTTGCAAACCCCCACTAACATGATTGATATTTTTCAAAAGAAACATGCCAAAACACGCTAAAAAGTTGAATTCAAGTTTCCCTATATTTTTCAAAAGAGATCTGGCCTCACTCTTAGTTTGAGGCGTTGACAGATCATGGCTTTTAAGATCCTCTAGAGCCTCCAAAACTTTGCCGTAATGTTTATACACAGCTTCGACAGCTTTAATCCTGCAGACCATCTTGTCTTGCTTTCAGGATTCAATGTCAGTGGAACATATTTTCGGAGAAATTCCCAGCGTGAAGTTGAAGCCACAAAGAAAGACATCTATGATGTCTTGCATCATATTTTGCCTTATGTTACTGGCAATAATTTTAAGAAACTCATTGTTGAATAAATTTTGAAATGGATCTCCTAGGTTGTGCCGGTAACAGCGCAGCGCACAATTCTAACCTTGGATGGATAGCGTCTTTAAAGGTGCAAGACGTGTCATTTAGTCATTTCAAGAACTAAATGAGTTTCAAGCGTATCTTCAAATAGAACTCTTTAGTAAATAGAAGCTTCATATCCGGTTTTTGATGCATCTGCAAATCCCACCAAAGCAATATGTAAAGGTTGTTGAAGAAACACATAACGAGGTATTCGAATGGAGCGCAGAAATGAAAAATTCTCGATATACTTCAGCTATTATAAAAATTGATTTTGCCTTACATTGTCTGAGGAAAGGTACCCGAGGGGTTCATACGTTCGGTCGACAGCTGACATCATTCTCCTTTTAGTCAATATTGAATATTATATTATTATATGTTATGCTATGTCCGTCTCTGTGTGAATCCGGATCAGCTTTAATCTAATTATAGGGATGCCAGTCAGGACTTAACCTCCTGACAAATGATAAATAAGTATTTTAAATCTTTAATTAATTTAATTGAGTCTTCTCCAGAAGGTAATCGAGGGATCGATAATTATGTGTGTTAATTAAAAATAAGGGTAAACCAAATATATTAATTAATGAGTGGCATGCAAATTGTTAATAAATTTGACGGTTCAATAAAAACAATATATATTCCATTATGGGTTGACATATAAAAAATACAGTTAGGAAAAGGAATCATTCTTAAGTTTAAACTTATATTGTAACAAATAACTTAACCTAGACTTATCTTCTTATTGATACAATGATGGGTGATGCTATGTTGTGGGTTCATAATGGTAAGCCGGAAGCTCCCAAGCTCCAAAGGAACCAGAAACTAGCTCAGAAGGGACCAGACCAGACATCTCCTCGACTCTATCAAATACTGCTCGACTAAAACTGATTTTGAAAATGTTTTCCAGCCCTTTGTGCCTACCAGGCTCCGCCCCTTGTACTCGGACACGCCCACCAACTTTCCAGTTTGTGAAGTCGGTTTTTTTTTCTAAAAATTATTTCATTTCTGTTGATTTTGGTTCTTATTGGTTCTTTCTAAAAAGCCATCTAAAGTATGACATACCAGTCAAAAAAAGAATCATCAAAATTAAATCATATTTAACGGAATAATTGAATTTTGTTTAGACAGTCAACCCTTGATAAGCCGATCTCCGTGAGACCATGAAAAATATTTAGACTTATCGAACAACGACTTTTCGATGTTATCAATCATCTTGTTTTCACGTAAATGGAAAAAAGAAATACAAACTTTGAGTTGAAATCATCACGTATATTTTTCGCTAATAGGTATATGTAGGTATGTTGCTCATAGATACATATGAAGTCAATTTAAACTGAAAATTAAATACCCGGTACCACTTACTCATACAACTTTCAACATAAACGTAAACAATGACAGAAAACAGGAAAACAAATTACCCATGAAATTCATTAAATTTGAGATTGAGTTATAGAGGCGATGTCTTTCAATGGTTTGATTCATTGAGAAGTCCTCTATTTTCAGTTCAACTTATTCTCACAAGTTTTCATGTTTTTTGCCTGAATTGAATTATTAAAGTGATGTACTTGGGAATGTGTATTTTGTTCGACTTATTTAAGAATTCGGCTTATCAAAATTCGACAAATTGAGAGTTGACTGTATATTTTAATTATTTTTCTTAACAATTTAAATTAAGTGACCATGGAGAAATGTGTTTATAGTTAAAGGTTATATGACAGTGATTTATTATTAATTGTTTTTTTGATTTTTCTAAAAAATAGCTGAGTTGCTTTCATTTAAATTCTAATGGGACCACCTCTGAAGTATGACCTACCGATAAAAAAAGAATTATCAAAATCGTTCAGAATTCACGTAGCTGTCGCGTAACATACATACAAAAAAAAATACAGACGAGTTGAGAACCTCCTCTTTTTTTGAAGTCGGTTCAAAAATAAAATCGGTGCCTCAACTACTGAATGATTACTTTGGCGACGTTAGAGTATTACTTGACGAGAAAATATTAGAGAATTACTTGCCTTTTTTTATTTTGTGAGGAAAGGAGAGGATCGGTCGATGTCGGTTCAATTAAAATTCTAAGCGACTGGTATTTGTTGGGTTTCTATTCTCTCGTCTGACAGGCACTACCCATCTAACTCGTTCATCTTTATCAGAGGGAAAACTAGGGACAAAAATAAAATATGATATTATTATAAAATAAAAAACATATTTAGAGTTATGGTTTAACTACAATAATCTTCAATCTTCCGAAAAATGCGCTATGCAAAAACAGGCTGATCAAATAAAGACAAAGTTTTGATATTTTTTCTTTGTAATTATCTTTCCATCCAATGTTTCGGATGAATTCTTTTTTTAAGTGTATTACTAACAAATAAAGAAAAATAATGATGGTTGTATTGTTGACTGTGAGTTTTTAGTAAGAAGATGAATATGTCAGGGGTGCAGTCAAGGTTGAATAAACACAGCTAGTTTTTAAATGAAAAACTTATATTTTGCCGTGCCAACGTTTCGACCTGCCTTGCAGATCTTCATCAGGGCTAAAATAACAAAAAATTGGATGTGACCAAGATGATGCTAACATTAAAAAAAAAAAAATAAAAAAAAAATAAATAATAAAGATAATTTAAATAAAAATAATAATATAAATTGGTGGAAAATTTTGTAAACTAATACAACAATACAATCTGACTGTTCCACCAATTCGCCGCAGTAGTAGACTCCAGAATTCCTCCAACCGCAGATTTCTTCTTCATCATCATCATCCCACGCCATCTCACTACTTCCAGCTGCTTCTAAAACCTCTTCACCCCGACGTTGTTTCTCCGGCTCCTGTCTATCAATACAACTTCTACCATTGTAACTTCCCAAACCTCTTCTCTTCTTCACCACTCTTCTACTGAACCCAACATATCCATTTCCCTCCCTCAAATCTACCTTTCCCCATCTTATACCCCATTTCAACCGCCTATGTCACCTCCATAAAACCTAGCTGGAAAAACTAGAACAGAGAATTTTTCTCCTAAAATGTCGATCCCACTCACTCTTTCCTAAATTCATTGAAAATTCCTTAAGTACCGTCGCCATTTCCAAACCCTTCTCCTCAAAGTTGGCTTTTTCATCCCTTAAATTTAAAAAATACCTATTAAACCTAAAAATCCATGAAATCATCCTCAACATCCATAACCTTAACCAAAACATCTCATCCCTCACCCATATCCTACATTCTCATTTTGATGAAGACAATATAATCAATTTAAATAACTTCATCTCCAAAATTTCTTTATCTGTTAAAACACAGAAAAAGTTTATATTGATAAAAAAATTCGACCAACTATACCAAAATTCAGTACGCCATAAATTTTATCCTAAAGGAGACCAAACATGGATTCATAACATCTCCTCAACTGAAATCCCCCCTCCTGTCTCGAATATTCTCAGTTTAGGTCCCAATTTTGTTACTCCCCAGTCAAAAATTCACCCTATTCTTCCACAATTACTCACAGATTTATAATACATCTACAGAGATGACCTACTTAAATGTACCGATGAAGATAGAGAATTGTCGCGCATCACCGTCAGCAATATTATTTCTAATCACCTGCAATACCCGCCCTCTCAACCTTCCACCCTTTCTCCTCAGTTCTCTTCGAAGATCTATCTTTTACCCCGATCTTTTTTAAAATCTAACGATCAGATTATTGCCACAAGAGCAGATAAAGGTAAGAAAACTGTGATCATGAACCGAACTGATTACAACGAAAAAATGTTAGAACTCCTCTCTGACCCCACTACCTATCTCCCCACCAAACGTGATCCTACTCCTTCCCTAATCACTAAATTCAACCAACACATTAAATCCCTATTAGAATCTAAACAGATAAACTATCCTACTTACAGAAACCTTATCTCCTATAATTCCGTAGCTACTCGTTTTTATGGTCTTCCAAAAATCCACAAAACCAATACCCCTCTTCATCCTATTACTTCCAATATCAATTCACCCTCCCTTAAGCTTAGCAAATTCCTCCTTCCATCTCTTCCAATCCTTAGCCATGATAACCCATACGATATCCAGAGTTCCTTCCACCTACGAGAACTACTACTATCCTTTAACATTCCCGACGATTTCATTCTAGTATCCTTTGACATTGAAAGTTTATTTACCAATATTCCCATTGACAATTCTCTCCTTATTATAAACAATAATTGGACATCCATACAACCTCACACCCCACTTAACCGTTCCTCATACCTAAAATCCCTAGAACTCTGTTGCAAATCAGGTAACCTTTCCTTTCATAATAAGTTTTATCACCAAATATCCGGGCTTGCCATGGGCAATCCACTTGCATCCGACCTATCCAACACCGTCCTTAATGATCTACTGAACTCCATTCTAGCATCATTTCCTAAAGACATTCTTTTTATTAAAAAGTATGTCGATGACCTTTTTTCTTGTCCTTAATCCCGAAATATTCCTTCTATCCTTTCAGCCTTTAACTCTTACCACCCTCGACTCCGTTTTACTGTCGAACGTGAAGTTAATAATTCCCTCCCTTTCCTTGATCTCCTAATCACTAGAAATCCTGACCACACTGTATCCACTGATTAGTACACAAAACCTACCTACTCTGGCAGACTGTTAAATTTTCATTCTCAACACCCATATCATCAAAAATCAATGTCGCCAAGAACCTCATCCATCGCTGCCTCTCCCTATCTGATCCCCAATACCACACGACTAACATATTACGTATTAAACGAATTCTCCAATCTAACAGTTTCCCACTTAACACCATCGATAAACTACTTTCAAATTACCTCAATCATCCTACTCCCAACCTTCCTTCTTCTAATTCCCCCCCCCCCCCCGCACCTCCACCCTCTGTATTCTTATACAGATCCCTACCTTATATCCCCTTCCTCTCTGATAACATTCAAAAGTCCTCTTCGCTCAACCTTCCCTAACCTACGTCTAGGCCTTAAATCACAGAATAAACTTTGAAACATCTACACCAACCTAAAAGATCCTATTCCTCTCCAACTTAAATCAAATGTTGTTTACCGTATCCCATGTTCCCCCCCTAATTGCCATTCATCATATATTGGTGAAACCAAAAATCACCTTAAAGCCCGCATCTCCCAACACAAACTTTCCATCTCTTCCAAAAATCCCCCCGCCTGCAAACTTTCAGAACATTCCTTATCATTAAATCATACCTTTGATTTCGAAAAAGCATCTATCCTTGCCACTGTCCCCAACCATAGTAAACGTTTATTATCAGAATCCATTTACATCCCATTTAGAACCTAATCCTGTTAACCATAAAATGAATAAACAATACATTTCCCTCACTTATTTCCAAGTATTAAATCTTACTAAAAAACTATAACCTTTCCATCACTATTTATTATTTTTTATTTAATTTATTTATTTATTTTTATTTTTATTTATTTTTTATTATTTTTTAATTTATTTTTTTTTATTATTATTATTTTTTTTTTGCTTACGGTGATAGCGAAATGTTTAAATTCATATTTCACATCTTCCACGCCTTTTAAATAAAATTTAAAAAAATGTAGTTCGGTTTTTATCCACCATGCGCCCCTTTCATATGTTATATTAGCCACTGCCACCCTTAATTACTTTCTGCAAGTCATTATTCCCCACTCCCCTTTTCCCTGATTTTATTTTTTAACAGTCATTGTTAGTCAAGCCTTCATCTAGACTACTTCAGTAAGTCCATTTATTTTAATTTCTCATATTTTCTCAACCTCTTCCTTCGTTTATTGTTATGCCAACTTTATTATTTTCCTTACCTTTCTATCTTACCATTTTTTTTCCTTTTCATATAGATCCCTTATACCTTTTTTAATTCCTAATAAAAACATCTGTTAATAAAATTGTTACATTAGTTTGTATTGTTGTATTAGTTTACAAAATTTTAATTTATATTATTCAATTTAAATCATTTAATTACTCTATTACAACTGTATCTTCGACTAAACTTCACTACTATTTTGTATTCAATTATCTAGTTAACTGCAAAAAAAAATTTTCTTGTTTCTTTTTCATTTTTAAATTATGTTTATTATTTATTTTTTTATTTTATTTTTTAATGTTAGTATCATCTTGGTCACATCCAATTTTTTGTTATTTTAGCCCTGATGAAGACCTGCAAGGCAGGTCGAAATGTTGCCACGCCAAAGTATAAGTTTTTCATTTAAAAACTGGCTGTGTTTATTCAACCTTGACTGCACCCCTGACAAATTCATCTCCTTAATAAAGAAAAATACTTTTAATTGCCACAAAACGTTTTCAAATCAATCGGCTCCTCATCGGTGTCCTTAGTATCCTCTTAGTAACTCCTATCTCTTTTACTAACGTTTACGTTTGTTTTAATTACTAAAACTTTTACGTTAGTTTCTTACTTTGTATTACTAACGCTGTGAAGTTCATTTAGTCATACACTTGAAAATAAGGAATCGTTTCAATCTGAGGAAAATAAGAGTTTAAGGATGAATCAACTGTATTTCGTTAGGTAGCTCAGAAAAAATATAACACTATTACACATTAGCTAAATCAAGTACTAATTAAATTATAAGAGAAGCCAACCCTTCTTCTATTTTAAATTATTTCTAAATCTCCCGTTTATTTTTTTTTTATCCTTATGTCTTATTACTGTTGTATTCTAAAGGTTAAACATAAACCAACTTCCAGTGCCAATTACTCATTTCTTTAATTGTACAATTCTGCCTGTTACACTCAACTCCTCTAGTATTATGGAGGTTCCACACTATTACTACCAGTGTTACCACATCTCCCTCCTTTTATTTTCATTCAAGATTAACAAATAAATAACATACATATGAGATATAAAATAATAAAAAATAGACAAAATAAAATATACTCTTAAATAACAGTTTACATATTAAAGTTCACTCATCCACTAATCTTTTAGGTTTAATAACCCTTCTTCCATACCTAGTTATAGTTCGAGGTAGAGAAGGGTTATGGGTTTCAGAGGTGACCTCAGGAATACCTTGTGGATCTTGCAGTGGTTGAACTGGACGCTACTTTATGGACTATTTCACTAATCCAATCTTCTTCAGGACTGATGTTCTTCTCATTTCCACAACCTCTTAACAACAAGTCAGCAATATATAACTCCTTAACAGGCACATATTTCAATTCCAAGTTATATTTAATTAATTTCAGAATCATTCGCTGCAATCTGGGTGATGGTATTTCTCCAACATTCTTTTTAATTAGAGACACAAGAGGTTTTTGGTCTGTTCTGACAAACGTTTTACAAACTCAAATCCCAAAAATGTGACTTTATTGCTTTTATATTGAAATTTACTAGGATTAAATATTAAATTACTTGATTGGGCCCTTTCTAATACTTTATTTAGCACTTCATCATGTTTTTTTTCAGCCTCAGTTGCAATTAAAATGTCATCAAAATATATTATAAGCCCAGGAATATCTGAAACTATGGAAGAGTTTACTCTTTGGAACTCCTCAGGGGCATTGGATACGCTGAATGTGAGTCATAGGAACTTATAGCACCCAAAAGGTGTTAAGAAGCCACAGATGCTAGATGACTCTTGATCCAGTTTAATATTGTAGAAGCCCTCCTTAAGATCAAGTAAAGAAAACCAACATTTACCTGCTAACTGAGAAGTAACTTCTTGCAAGGTAGGTATTTAATGCAAGTGTTTTAATGATGGCTTTTTCAGTTAGGTCTAAACATATTCGAAGGCCTCCATCCAATTTTTCAAATACTACAAGATTGCTGAGCCATTTCACTGGATCATCCACTTTTTCAATCATTTTTCCTCTCTCTAATAGGCTTAATTTTTCTTCTAACCTGCCCCTACTAGCTGAAGGTAGTCTTCTAGAAGGTCTGATGACTGGTGCTACAGATTTGTCCACTTTGATGTGACCAGTTCCATTTTATCATACCAGTTCCATTAAAGATGTCTATATTTCTCTTAAAAATTTCTATTTTCTTCTAATCATCTACTGTAAGATCAGTTATTCTTTTCATTAAGTTTAATTTAACACAGCCATCCAATCCCAGTAAGGGTTTAATTTTATTATTGTTTGCATCCTCCACTAAAACAAAACTAAGCTGATAATTCCTCACCTTATTGGCACTACAATTCAATTTAATAACTCCTGAAGATTTTAATTAATTACCACCAAACACCTCCAAAATTATATTTTTATCATTGCATATATTGTAAGTACTTACTCCCAATTTGAACAGACAGCTTAATGGCACTCATTGATCTCAGCTCCCGTATCAAGCTTGAACTCTAATTCCTTGTTATTAACATTTATATTTTGTGACCACTGTACCATATCAATTTCACAATTTTTTCTTGAACTCTCAAATAATTCACAAGGGTCGATGAAAGAATCTGCAAAATCCTGTTCACATTCGTTGTTATTTTGTTATACTAAATTTATATTTTTCTTGTTTCTAAAACATGCAATTGCAAAGTGATTTGGCTTATTGCATGAATTGCAATATTTTCCATATGCTGGGCAATTATTGGCTCTATGTTTATTTCCACACTTCCGACATTGATAATATAAGGCATCATTATTGCTATTGACTCTTCTGTGATTCCCAACTTCCAATTCCTCCAATTTTCGGCAATAATACCCGTAAACGATAGCTCAGCTGGCGGTTAAAACACTGTAACACTCAGGCACTATCACAAATGACCACTTACTAGATTAAATAACAATGTTTACACATGACACCATGTTGTATTCTAAAGGTTAAACAAAACCAACTTTCAGTCTCAATTACACATTTCTTTAACTGTACAACTCTGCTCAGGGGCGGATCGGGAATTTTCGGTCCACCGGGCAAATGCTCTTGAGCGGCCCTCAGGGGCCATACAAGTTGAGTGTAATGAGATAAAGTCAAAAATAAAGTTTATTAGATGTAAACTTTGTTTTGTCCATTTTTTTTGTCGGCCCGCCTAGATATTTTTCTATTTCATCCGGCCCGCCTGGATATTTTTCTATTTCATCCGGCCCGCCTAGATATTTTTTCTATTTCATCCGGCCCTCCCCTTAAAAGTTTACCCATTTCTGACTTAGAAAATGCATGTCAAGAAATTTCGCTTTTCAGGGGCCAAATAGGGCCTCAAGTCTCGAGTGGAGTTTTTTTTATTAAGGATTTAATTTTCCTATAACCAATAAAACGTAAATATTTACTTTTTCCCCTTTCTTTCCCGGCCCCACCGGCCCTTTTCCTGACCGGCCCACCGGGAGATTTCCCGGTATCCCGGTGGGCCGATCCGCCCCTGACTCTGCTTGTTACACTCAACTCCTCTAACACTGTTACCACAATGACCTTTTAACTAAACATGCCTATTATTCAGTGGAACTGTAATGGATTAAAAACCTATTTTAATGATCTAAAAATGCTAATACTGGATATTGACCCCTTTTGTTTAGCTCTACAAGAGACTCATCTAAACAGAAATTATAAAATAAATTTGAAAAATTTCGAAATTTATAGGTAAGATAGTCCAAATTCAAATCATAATCACCATGGTGTTCTTATAGCCGTACATAATTCTGAATATTCAAAAGCCATCACTATCAATTCACACCTTCAAACTGTCGCAGTTAAAGTACATCTCAATAACACTGTCTCAATTTGCTCTCTATACCTCCCAGACGATCGCACAATAGATATTTATCACCAACTTGATTTTTATAACCAGCTACCACATCCCGTTTTTTTTGTAGGGAATCTTAATAGTCACAACCCCTTATGGGGGGTCACAGGACATAAATACTAGAGGGAAAATAATCGAACAGTTTTTAGACAACTCCAATCTTCTCTTACTAAATACTGGAGAACCTACCTTTTTAAGGTATCCTGATCCTCAAAAAACTGTCATCCGTCGGAATCAGAGGTAAAATGCTTAACTACATTAAACAATTTCTAATAAATCGCAGCTTTAGGGTTCAAATAGGTGGTTAACTGTCAGAAAATCACAAACAACTCAATGGAGTCCCACAGGGTTGTGTCCTAAGCCCTACCTTATTTTGCCTGGCAATATATGATCTAGGGATCACTTTACCAAGAGCTGTTAAGCCGCTACTATTCGCGGATGACTTGGCCATAGTTTGTAGATCCGAGAACACTGACATGATAAAAAACAAATTACAGGAAGCAACAAGACGAATAACTAAATGGGGACTCTCCACTGGTCTCAATTTTTCAACTGAAAAAACCAAATCCATCCACTTTAACCGAAAAAAAAAAAAAAAAAAAAAAATACTCCCCCCTCTCCTGAACTTTATAATGGATAATTTTCTGATTCCGTACACAAATAATCATAAATTTCTAGGTTAATGTTCGATAAAAAATTAAATTGGGAATCACATAACTCCACATTAAAAATAAATGCTACAAAAAAACTAAATATACTAAAATTTCTTAGCGGAACTTCTTGGGGTGCAGACAGACATACGATGTTAAAATTATATAACTCCTTGATATGCTCAAAGCTCGATTATGGCTCTTTCATTTATGGACCCGCTCGATATCCAATACTCACTAAGCTAGACTCAATCCACAATACTGGAATCCGGATTTTAACCGGCGCTTTTAGAACTAGTCCGATCCTCAGCATATGTTCTGTGGCTGCTGACTTTCATTCAGAAGACAAAAACTAGTAATAAATTATATCTCAAAACTATACTCACAGACCCAACACACAACGTACAAATACATATTTAAACCAACATTTCATGGAGCCTTTCAGAATAATACTAAGTCAACTCGTCCATTAGTTGAAAGATTCTATTCATCAACAATAGCTCTAAAAAAAATAACTTTGCATACAGAAGAAAACGAAAACACTCGCACAAACCTCCAAAAACAATACCTCTCCGATCGACCAAACCAGACTCTCCTGTATGCTCCAAAACTTTCAAGATCCTTTTGTGATCTACACTGACGGATCCAGATCGGATAATGCAACAGCTTCTTCTTTCATCGCCCTTAATTCAACGTCCAAATTTAAATGTAAACTATGTAATATATATACAGCCGAACTTCATGCAATATCCTCAGCTCTCCACTTCTCTATGTCAATTAATCAAAAAAAAAAAAAATTATAACCGATTCACTGAGCTCACTAACCTAAATAACATATACTCAATTCATCCTACTATAAAGAAAATTCATAGATACCTAAATATGTCACATAACTTAGACCTAACAGTTTACTTTATTTGGATACCGAGCTACGTGGGAATTGTGGGCAACGAGCTCGCTGATATAGCTGCAAAACAAGCCCTTGCACTCCCAGGCAGAGGAACCGCTATCTTGAGTTCGCAAGATATTAGCTCTCCATTAAAAAATGAAGTTCATGATAGATGTCAGTCCATGTGGAACGAGAACCCACATAGTCAACTGAAAACCATCAAAAAATTAGTCAGAGAGGAAGTAGTCTTGTGCAGGCTAAGGATAGGTCACACTAACCTCACACACTCCCATCTAATTAACAAGCAGACACCGCCAAAACTACGGTGAGATAATCACTGTTAGTCATATTTTCCAAGAATGTCCATACTATATAATGCAACTAAAAAATCTAGGACTTGCAACCGGCATATTTAAAATTCTCGAATATAATGAAAAAAATTTAAAAACTCTGTTCACCTTTTTAAAAGCACAAAATTTACTTAATAAAATATAGACCCACCAAAAAAAAAAAAGAATTTAAGTGAAAAAAAAGAAAAGAGTAATAATAGAAATAAATAGCTAAAAGTATATAAAAATCCACAGGCGTTTATGACTTTTGTAGTTGTACGCCTTTAAACAATAACAAACAACAACTTAAACTGAAATTAGATAATAATCAGCTGAGTCGTTCTGTACTTATAAGTGTACTTATATTGTACTAATATTTGAAGAAATATAATTATCTAATTCATTATAATATATGTTATGTATCGATGTAAGAATACTTACAGTCGATACAGGAAAAACACCTGAGGAAGGTTATGTTTTGACTACACATGTTATAATGTAATAATTTTGTACCACATTACGAAAGTGTTAATGTTATAATATAATTTCATTTTGTGTACTGTAGTATTTTCTTTCTTTCTGTAGTATTCTAGTATTTTCTTTATTGAATACATAACAGTGGCGCAGTCGGTAGGATCCATACAGTATTCATTACGATACATATAAAAATACATTTATATCAATATGCCAGAAACGGGAAGAGAAGGAAAAGAGAAGCACGTAGAGGAGGAGGATATAGCGGTACCAAGATATGTGGAAAAAAAATTCACATCACAACAACTTGAAAATAAATCTCAGGCTACAGAAGTTTTAAGGTTAGTAGAATAACTCTTGAAAAATATATTATAGATGAAGATTACGAAGATTATATTGATAAACTAACTGCTTCTTTAGACCTTCAAAACATTTCGGAACAGAATAAAGTTAATTCATTCATTACATTATTGGCAGCAAAATTATTCTCTCTATTAAAAAGCCTAGTATATCCCGATAAATGTACAAAAAAAAAGTTACGACGAATTAGTGAAAATTTTACACGAACACTTAAAGCCGAGGCCATTGATTATACCAAGTAGGCATGCTTTTCTGAATAGGAAACAACACCAAGGTGAAAACATTTCTCATTACATGGCCCAACTACGAAAATTAGCTATGCCATGCAAATATCCTGAGGAGCATGCTTAACACAATGCTCAGAGACGTTTTCGTTAGTGGGTTACGTTCTAAAACGATTCTAGATAGGTTATTTGAGGAAGACGACCCCAACCTTGATAAGACGGTTCAGATAGTACAAGCTATTGAGTCCGCAGAGAGCAGCTCCAAAGTTATACTAAATTCATATGGAGAAGAACCAGAAATCCATAAATTACAACAGAGCCGGAGATTTAAAATTCAAAAAAAACTCAGGCCCCGAGAAATGCGACACCATTATAACGATGAAGCAGGTTACCTTTGTTTTCAGATGTGGTAAAAAAGAATCACTTCGCGCGTGAATGTATGAAAAAAAATTTATATTGTACATATGCCAGAAAAAACGGGTCATGTTAAGAATGTGTGCTTTCGTCAAAAGACGTCCAGAAGCCAGTTAGGGCGGTTCAAGAGGAAGGATACGAAGAAGAATACAATAAAATTGATGAAGAGGTTACACTAGATTTTCTAGATATACATCAGCTAAATCGAGGAAAACAAAAACTTACACCAGGACCTATTTACGTCACTGTTCAAATAAATAAAATTCCTATAAAGATGGAATTAGACACGGGAAGTTCAGTGACTGTTATGAGTGAAGAAGAATACGAGAAAATTATAGTAAAACCATTTGGAGAAACTAGAGTAAAGTTCAGAAATTTTTGTAATGGTATAATAAGGCCACTTGGACAAATTAGGGTCTCAGCTAGTCATAAAAGCGCAACAAAAGAACTGCCACTTTTTGTAGTGAGAGAAAAGGTTAAAGCGATACTTGGGAGAGACTGGTTGTGCGAATTCTTTCCTTAATACATCAAGAATATACAACAGTGCAATATAACAAATTTTAGAACATCTAAAGAACTGAATAACCTTTTTTCAACTAATGATAAATTGTTCACATCAGGAACTGGAACAGTTAAAGAATTTGAAGTACACTTAGATCTGAAGGAGGGAGTACTACCTATTTTTATGAAACATCGTACGGTACCATATGCCCTAAAATAACGTGTTGAAAATGAATTAGATCGGCTTGAGATGGAAGGTATAATCTCAAGAGTAAAATTCTCAGAATGGGCTACCCCTATAGTGCCTGTGGTCAAACCCAATAGTGATATTCATCTTTGTGCGGATTACTCAAAAACTATAAATACCAAGATTCAAGTGCCCAAACACCCCTTGCCTTCGCCATAAGAGCTCTTCGCAGGATTAGCTGGCTCAAAAAGTTTTAGCATTTTGGACGTGAAATCGGCCTACATTCAAAAGTATATACCGAGACGGCACACAGTGGAACGAACGTTAGGGCGGAATGGACATTCGTTAATATCTCCGCTTCTGCTTCTCCTAGAATAATGCTATTGGTACCGTTTTAAAGCTTTTTGAATGGACTATTAAATGATATGCTAATCATGATCAGATCGTTAGAGGAAACATGTAAGAATTCCTGATTTGATATTTCGATGTTGGATAATTTATCATCATTTACTTACCATTTATTGTACCTATATACTACGAGAATATATGCAATAAAATATTCTATGGAATGATAAATACATATGTATTAAATAAATTACAAAATAAAACGTAACAAACTAAAAATATTTAATTATTAAAAAAAATAATATTACAATTGATAATTACTTTTGTCAGTTAATATCCTAGGACTAATTGATACATCAAAATTATAATATATGTAGGTTGCCTATATACAATTGTGTTATTTAAATAACGATCAGAATTAAACTCATAACAACATAATTTTAATTAAGATTCTTTTTTCTATATTCTAAGTAACAATAAGTGATTGTGCTTCTGGTAATAAATCACATTTAATGTTTATTATTCTCGGTCTAAGAGTCGAAATTAAGGGATCCGAATTTATTAATAAATTATTTAAAATATCTCGATTGTTTGATTGCCTCGATGATTTTCTGGCATGAAACAGTCTGTAATTTCGGAATAACTTGTGATTCGCTTCTTGAGCATCTTCTGACAAGTGTCCTATAGGTATTATAGCATTTTTTGCTATCAGTGTTCCGTGCACGAGCAGTTTGTGCACGGTGACTGGCATATAATACCAGCTATACAGAGATACATATAACCGTGTTGTCTCTTTCGTGTAGGCTTCAAAAGTTATCAAGTTTTATAATTGACCCAGAAGAAATAGCTTGTAATATTATTGCAAAGCGTCTAATTAGATTTTCGTCAACCCCTGTTATAGCTGATGAAGTTTCTGGGGAGGCAAAAAATTTCCTTGCAGTATTTCCATCATTGCTTGTACCAAAACCTTGTCTTAGGTGGTCTACACAAAGTCCTAACTAAATTTTAAAATCATGTTGAACTTGATTTTTTTTTCCTTGCAAGTAACTCCTTTTGCTCTGTTGTTTTTGCACTCCAGAACTTGAAATCTAATCGGTAAGAGATGTGAATTAAGCACTCAAAACACCTGATCAAACAATGCAAAGGGGACAAGGCAAATGAGTAATACTCATCATTAACTATTTCCTTGTTTGTAATAATTTTTAAATTGTTTGCATTTCTTTAGGTGTTGCATTGCAACAAAAAACACCTCATAGCTGAAGAAGTTTTAGTTAAAATATTACATATTTTGCCATCAACCATAGTTAATAACATTCTATAATTGATTGAGATTTTGGTCATTTATATAGGGAAGTAAATTATCAATTTGTTTCTGAATGTCTCGAACTAAAGACGTTACAGTTTCATCTGTTTCTTTCGTATAATTAAATGAGATAGGCCTACAAAATCTGGTCGATGACGGACATTCATTTTGCCAGACTATTTGACAATTCTCTGAATTTATCAAATTAATCGGTACTAAACAGGCAATCAAAATCTTCGCTGAAAGTTTCAGATGAAGAATAACGTTGTTTATATTGTGATTGGTTACGCGCCCCATCACATCCCCACTTAATGTTTAACGTTAAACTACGAAAGTTATCATTCCCTATTTCACCACCCACGACTTGTAAAATCCGAGAAGAAGTATGGTCAAGTAAATTTTGCAATACGATATTTGCTCCAGTGTCACTAACCGATATGGATTTTCTTCTGGGGGATAACAATCTTTTTTTAATTTTGGGATCTGATAGTAGCTGGGGTAAAGTGATGTATATCCTAATGCTTTTGCATTATTTCTGACGGCATTGTACTGAAACTTAGTAAAATCAGCGGCTGTATATAATGCTAATGCCTTTTCGTTCTCTTGGTCCTTTGGATTTAAAAGGTTTTCACAAAATTTTTTGACACTTAGTACATGTTCTGGATGCTCCCTAATAAAATTAACAATGTAATCTACGTCATCAGATTTGAACCTTTTTTTGCATGACAAAAGCGAACATATCCTCTGAACATTTTCTAAACTTTCCGTTTTTTCTCCGTCTTTGTCTATCAGTATAATTGCTCGAATGATTGAGACAAGATGGTATACTTGCGCTTGTTGATGATGATGATGAAGGTAGGTTCTGGATAACATCTTCAGGAATAATAAAATCCAAATTCAACCAGTTTTCATGCTTCTCCAAAAAACGTCCAAACACAACTGAGCCAAGCAGTGATACAACGACCACCCCGCAATCGCCGCCCACCACACCTTCATCAGTACGCTTAGGGAGGAGGAGTGTTATGTATCGATGTAAGAATACTTACTGTCGATACAGGAAAAACACCTGAGGAAGGTTATGTTTTCACTACACATGTTATAATGTAATAATTTTGTACCACATTACGAAAGTGTTAATGTTATAATTTTATTTTGTGCACTGTAGTATTTTCTTTTATTGAATACATAACAATATCGTTCTTACCTTTTCTGAAAATACAATATTAAAGGCTCCCTCCAAAATTAAAACATACTATTAGTGCCTTTGAAATTAGTTTAGTTAGTAAGAAAGAAACTTAATTATCAAATTTCATTAAAATCGGCTGGGATGTTTTTAAACTACAAATTTAGAGCCTTCTTCCATCAAAATTAAAACATTATTGTTAGCACTTTTAACAAAAGGTTAGTTAGTATGGAACAAATATAATTATCAAATTTGATTATAATCAGCTAGGTCGTTCTCAAAGTACACTTTTAGAAGCCCCCTACGAACCAATTTAAACTATATCTTTTAACGCCCTTAAACAAAGGTAAGTTGAAATGAAAGAAACATAATTATCAAATTTCATTAAAATCAGCTAGTTAGTTCTTAAACTATAAATCTAGAGGCTCCCTATTCTACCAAAATTAAAACATTATTGAACAAATATAAATATCAAATTTGATTATAATCACCTAAGTCGTTCTGAAGTACAATTTTAGAGCCCCCTCCCCACTACTATTATTAAAAAATAATTGTTAGCGCCTTAAAAAAAAGTTATATAAATAAGATGCACCATAATTATCTACTTTTAATAAAATCAGCTAGAAAGTTTTTAAACTACTAATTTAGTTCCCCCCGCCACCAAAATTAAATTATTATTATTATTAGAGCCTTTAAGAAAGGTTAGTTAGTATGAAAGAAACATAATTATGAAATTTTATTAAAAATGGCTGAGTAGTTCTTAGATTACAAATTTAGTGGCTCCCCTACTGAAATTAAAACATTATTGTTAGCTACTTTAAAAAAAGGTTAGTTAATATGGAACAAATATCATTATCAGATTTCATTTTAATCAGCTGAGTCGTTCTGAAGTACAATTTTACAGCCCCCTCCCCCCTACCAAAACATTGTTAGTCAAGCCTTCATCCAGGCAACAATCACTCTGGTGAAGGCAGGTGTAATGTATCTAATTTAAAAATTGACGTGTATATTTACCTGACTGTAAGCGCCTTAAAAATAAGTTAGTTAGGTAGAAATATAATCATCAATGAATTTGATGTTCTGAAGGTGCAATATTAAAGGCCTCCTACTAAAATTAAAACATAACTATTAGTACCTTTAGAATAAGGTTAGTTAGTATTGAAGAAACATAATCATCAAATTTCATTAAAAATCAGTTGTGGTTCTTAAACATTAAATTTAGTGCCCCCAACTCAAATTAATACATTAATGTTAGCGCCTTTATAGAAAGGTTAGTTAGTAAGAAAGAAACATAATTATAAAATTTCATGAAAATCGAATGTTTTTCTTTTATAACTATAAATTTAGAGCCCCCTCCTATCAAAACTAAAACATTATCGATAGCTTCTTAAGGAAAGGTTAGTTATGATGAAATAAACATTGTCGGGCCGCTTGCTATTTGTTTTATTATTATATTATTAGTTTATTGTTCTTTTTTATCTTTCATTTTCTTTTTGTCATTATTATTTTTATTTGTAAAAAGTGTTAATTTTCTTAAAAAGTGTTTAAGTTCTGTTATGATAAATTTTGTTTACTGAACTTGGCAACAAATCACCTGATTATAATGAAATTTAATAATTATGCCTTCTTCTTACTAACTAACCGTTCTTTTTTTATAGGCACTAACATTA